>JAECUM010022555.1:0-37802 GCA_016617855.1 Megalonaias nervosa | reverse complement strand
AAAACAAAAAAACAATGGAAATTTTGATTAAATGAAATACAGTTGTATGTTGACAACTTACACTTCTGTTGCACACTCCACAATGTGTTAAAAATAATATTCATGTATCAGTCAAATCCCATTAGAAAATACAACTAACATGTATATATAAAAAAAATGGTAGTCTGTGTTTGATCTATATCCCATTGTCAACAAACACGTTTCATGAAACTATTCACTCTGATATTTAATATCCTAGTAGCAGGTGGCTGTATAGTTGTTTATATGCTACATGTACATGTACTTAAATTGGCCTAGATTTTGGTCAGCCAGAGACAACTACCATGATGCTGAGGGTACCAAGGGGATGATACTTCGTTGACTGAATTAAGTGGTGGTACCTCTTAATTAAAAACTGAACATTTAAACATCGTTTCTACCTGACATCTTGATTATTCCAAAGAACGGTTTAAGTCACATAGTATTTTAAACAAATCTTTCGCTTTCTTCCAAACTTTGGTTAGATTGGAAGAATGGTGAAATTTATAATAAACGATGGCACTGGGACTTTAACGGAAGGTAGCCTGCAAATATGACATATGACGGAGCAAAAGATGGACCAGACATTTGTTTTCCACACCACATACTGGTGATAAGTTGCAATTAAAACGCAAGAGTCATGACGAGTGTGTAGATGATATAAATCTTAAGAACGTTAATTTCGCGTGGACAGACCTAGCTCACAAAGACGTGAATAGTGCAAAATTCATTACATAAGATAGTCTACAACGTGAATAGTTCAAAATTCATTACAGAAGAAAACGTCAGTAAATATGACTGTGTGATGGCACAAGCATAATTGCACATGAATGAATATATCATCCAAAAAAATCAGTGATAGATAAGTGTGAATGAATCAACAAAAGCACAAGTAATATTCAGAAGCTCAAAACAGCACGATCCATTGATCAACTTCAGTAGGCCATAATAGACGCTACCATCAGCAAAGATGCACAAAATCTGTTCATGGTATCCACAACTGAGCGAAAATATAATTCAGATCGCAGTTGTAGATCTCAGATGTTTGTCAAACTACTTGAGCTTATATAGGCAACTCCGCGAAACTATCACCTGTCACCTTATAATATAAGCATTGCTGTTTCATTTCCTTCACCAATGCGGATTCTGTACATACTATTCAGTTAAATATTTATACAGCATCCTTTTTGTTAAGTGCTGCAAGAATGTCTCTGAAGGTCATAAATGCAACACCATGTTGCACTGCTGATCTTTATGGACAGTACAACCAACGCGAATTAATTAAAGCCATTTTGTAAATTGTTTTTTCACATGCCAAAGCCCAGTTTCATTTCATATGAGAATATGCAGGTTCTTTTCAATTTTAGACTTGTAGCAGATGTCATTAAAAGTTTCAATTGTATTAACGGTTGTTATTTGTATCAGAAGCGCTTTGCTTTATATATATATACACAAATGTGTACCAAGCAGATATAACACAATTGTTACTTTCGAATTCATTATTGAAATTTGTCAATTGATATTTAGTCCCTTATTGCTGAAACACTTTGTGGCTGTAATATGTCTCTGAAAAGGAATGCATAAGAAAAGAAACAATGGCATTTCATTTGAAAATTCATCTCTTTTAGCCTCACGATACAAAAGTGCCTTCTACTTGTTATGGTTCTAAAAATTTCATTGTGTTATAGTTAGTCTTTCTGCAGTATACGATACACGGTTAGTCTTGCAGGAGTATGCGATACACTATTAGTCTTCCTAGACTATACGATTCACGGTATGCGGCATATTTCCCTAGAACACAAAACGATATTGTATATTCGTTCGTCAAAGTATGATAATACATCCTGTACTATCTGCTTCTACTTCTTGCATAATTGATCATCATACCATATACGTCTCACACCAAATGAACAAGATACCGTACACTTACTGCAGCATCTTAGCAGTATACTTGGAACTAACCTGGTTGTGTAAAGTATTGGAAATTAATGTACCGTGTGAAATTTAAAATGAAAGTACTTGCATTAACTGTCGTTGTTATCATTCACTCATTGGGTATTTAGAAGGTTTATTTTTTATTTCAAATATATTGTATTATCTTATTATGACTGGTGATATGGGGGATATTGAATTGATGCTAATGCATTGTTTAAAGTACAATGTAGGAATGTTGCATTTGTGATCATAAGGTTTAACGTTTAACATTTTAGGCCTGTCGTGTGTGAGATATGAAGCTTCTAGATATATTCGAAACGTTGAAATGGGTTTTGCTATATTTGTGCTTAGAAGCCAAGATTAGATTTCCTTATTTGTACCAAAGTTTTAACTGACCTACTGGAAAAGTAAAGTCACGATGTCTGAGAAATGTTTAAGTAAGCGAATGTAGTATTCATTGGTTCAAATCAAGGTGAAATACACTAATGCGCAATGTTGAGATTTTCGTCGCTAGAATGATACTATTTGATTTTAAATTCATTCATTAGGTACATTGCAAGGTGTTGAGTGAAATCATTTTACCTGTCTTGTACCACATATTTACATAGCAATCCTTTTATACTCTAATCACTGCCGCAAATAACAACATAGTTATATGTAGAATGAAATGATAAATTCATTGCAGAGTGAACCAACGAGTGAAACTAGATGCAATAAGTAACTGGGAAATTATGAGATTTTAATCAATTCTTTTGAGTAATCTATGTGCTTTGATTATGAAAATAGAATGAATAACTTTTGTACCAACGCTGTTTAATATCCAGTGTCAAACATTAAAATTTACATCGGAAAATCTAAATTGCTACACATAAAACTTTAAATGTATATCTACATTGGAAGCACTTTAATTGATCCTTGAAAGAATATTTAAAAATACATCGAATCCTTTAAATAAACACGGCCATGATACTGCGAGAAATTAATTTTCAATATATTTGTTTCTGCCGTGCAAGATTTGAATGTCAAAGAGAGTTTCTATAAAGACTTGCACTGATCTTCATTGTTCTCGTTCAATTAATGTAAAATCTTCCGGTTTCTTTGAAATGGTTTGCCTTATGTTGTAATACCTCTTGATCGTCTTGCATGTCAAATAATGCTAAAATAATGCTGAAGTTCGTCATAAGACTATTGTGTTTGTCATTGAATGTTCAAACAATGTAGTCCTGTGTTTTAGGAAACATTGAATTTTATGAAACTGTGGAATGTAAGTATCAATACAGAGCTGGAATAATATCTAGCTTCACCTTTAACTACACATCCCTTTTGTAAATAGCTTTCCTACCTTTTCTTAAAGTGTAATAACAAAGTGGCATTTGTTATATATATGATAAGAAGCTAAAATAACATTTTCCTTATGTGTACCAAACGTTGTCTGACCTAGTTTAAAACAAAGTCGTAATGTCCAACAAATGTTAATATTATTAAATGTAGTTGATCAAGTCAAACATGGATGTGGAGGTTATCACGATTTTGAAATACATTATTTCAAATATATTTGGTTAAACATCAAATACTTGTATTTCAATTGCACCACATTGAAGGATAGCGCCCTTTATAGATCTAATCGCTGTCGTAAAAAGAATATCTATAATTGCATGAAATTATGAATTCATTGCAGAGTGAAACAAATCAGTCAGGAAATGTATCTTTTTTAAGTACTCAATCGGTTATTTTTAGGTGTAGTACAATTAATGAAATAATGATCCATACTTTCGAGTAACCGCTGTTCTTCGACGAAACTAAATGAGAATGTGTTTAAAAATTGTGCAAGCTATTGCATGTAATAAGTATCAGAGAAAATGGATATAATCTTAACGACAAATTTATTTTCTGCCACGATCATGTTATTACAAAACTTGGAGTTTTTCCTTGCATATCGTTTGGCTGATAAAATATAACTTTAAATTATAGATATGTCAATTCAAACCAGTGTTAAATGTTAAATTCTAATTTATTGTAGGCAATATATATATATATATATATATATATATATATATATATATATATATATATATATATATATATATATATATATATATATGTTAGAAAAGCTACACATTAGTTAGCAGCATTTTGATTGATTCGTGAGGAACTAATTTATCAATAGTGTAATTCTTGTTGTGTAAACTGTTAGAAAACACTTCTAAATTTACTTGTTAGGCCGTGTAAAATTTAAAACAAAAACTGAGGGTTTCTATCAATTTGCTTTAAGCTTCCTCCTTCACTGGATGTAAAAGTTCTTGGTTTTCCAGATTTTGATTGCTTTACATTGTTTTATAATGTCTGAAAATCACCCCCGAATATTGAAATGATGCTAAATCATTGCTTGAAATACAACTTCGGAGTTTTGCATTTGTGAATATAAAGTTTAACATTAAACTTTTTGGGCCTGTTAATTAATTAGATACGCTGCAAAGTGTACAGTGATGTAGTGACACATGAATTGACCACAATGCTTAATAGCAATTTTCTCATACATCTTAACATGAAAGCATCAATTCGAAGCAGTGCGAACCTAAAGTGTCTAAGTACTCGGTCGTTGAAGCCATATGCAGTAAGTTAAATAGAAATGTGAAGTTAAAATCCTTACTTCCGAATAAGCCCTGTACGTCGACAATGAGAACTGAAGTTTAATGAAATTAATTTAGTATTGACGTTTTTCAAACCATTCCTGAACAATATATAAAAACGTTCTTCTGAAAAATCAAACCAGCTATATGTAAATATTTGAAAAGTCTGTCATAATTAACATATCAAAATAATAATGCATTTTGATTCATTCTTGACAGACTAGTTGAATAATATTTTGTTCTATTCAACCAAACTGGTCTTGGATACTGCTAGGAATTAATATTTAGTTCTTCTTGTTCTGCCTTGTAAGATTTAAAATAGCATACTTTCTATAAATACTTGGATTTAGCTTCGTTATCCTCGTTCGATATATACATTTTTTCCAGGTTTATTTGAAATAGTTTGCCATATTTTATAATAACTGATGATCGTTCAGAATATTAACTTAATGCTAAATCAGTGTTTAAGCAGGAATGTTGAATTTGAGAATGTCATGTTTGTGAATGCAGAAGTAGGGTAAGTTTGTGATAGCTCAAATGTACACGAGTTTCAAGGCTTGAGTGAAAAGGAACAATTTCATGACGTATTCAGGGGTCTCATAAGAAAACTAACTTTTAGATCGTTTTCGGAGGAGGGCGGTGATAGAATTTCTAAAATGATTGTCTCCATATTTTTCCGGGATTGATTCCTATACCCAACCCTCAAAGTCATATCTTTTCTACCATGGTTTACGATTTTCGTCTGCCTACACCCTAAAATGATTTAAATCGTTAAGATTTATTTTCGTACGTCAACTACAATCAGTCATGGATCCAGTCTAATCATAGCCGGAGAGGTACACTAGATCAATGGTACAATGTAAATTGATATAATGTATAGCTGCATAACTTTAACCAAACTAAACGCGATGACAAGAAACAAAATTAAAGATCAACTGCTGGAAATGGAGTCCAAATTCACTCACCCGACCCCACACCTGAATCCAAATCTACTCAATATCACGCTGTCTTTTTGATCTCTTCGGATGGTCAACATAACACAAGTACCTCATATTGTGCCTACGATGTTGATTCAAGTATATATCTTAGATACTGTTTTGTTTCTTTCTTACTCATATGTACACAACATTGTTTTAGCAACAAAACAATCTCCTGATGTTATCGTGCAAAATGTGTAGCTAAGGGACATTAACAAAATGTGCAAGAGAAATTAACATTTTAATACGGGAATTAACAATGTGAAATAATTTTGATGTTAGCAATCTTACCATTGCTATTTCAGGTTTGACAACAGATATGAGGTATTGTTCAGATCGTAAATTACTTATGTTCCTAGGTGTCATCGCGGAATGCGAAATTTTCATAAATGTATCAATCGCAAGAGCTCTTTCAAGAACGTGTTCACTGACAGATGGTGAAGAACAAAGCCTTCACACATTAACTGCAATACAAGGAAGACTCTTGGTGTAGAAAATTACAATTTTGTGGAAGTATTATGTTAACTATAGGCCGTCTGCGAACATGGATGTGTGACCAAGCAATGGAAGGATAAAACGTTTGTTAATATAACCTGTTGGTGATAAGATGCAAAGAAAACGCAAGCTACATGACGAGCGTTCAAATTGTATGAATCTTAAAAACTTTACTTTCGCGTTCGATATTCAGCTTTATAGAAACTAACTTAACCTGCCGAAATGAAGAGTCGGATACATCGTGTCTACTTAAGTTCCTGCCTAAATAAGTGTACAGGCAAAACTGACAAAGATGTGAATAGTATAACACTCCTTTGCATAAGGCCGTACAAAACTTGAGGAAAATAATGTTAATGTGATGTCGAAAACATTCTTATATGCGAATGAATAAATCAGCTAATGAAGCCGCCCAGTTAGATTTCACATGAGGCTATGCAGGTTCTTTTAAATGTCCACATTGTGGACTGATGTCTTTACAAGAATTACTTTTATTGACAGAGATTATTATGTCCAAAAGGTATTAGCCTTATAGATACAAAAACCTTTATCTAGCAGATGCAACACAATGCTCACTTTCTAATGGATTATCGATACTGGTCGACTGTTATTTAGTCCCTTAATACTGAAACACTTTGCTGCTGTAATACAAGACTCCAAAGTGGAATGCATCAGAAAAAGAATGGCACTTCATTTGAAAATTTAATTTTCATCTTGTCTTACCGTATTAATGTGCCATCCACAGACATTTAATTTTGAATATCGTGAATGATTCATGGTGGTTTAGTTAGTCTTCCTGAAGTATATGACCCATTCCCTGCTTCACACTGATATTAAATATTCGTGATTTGAAGCATGATAATACATGCTGCATTATGATCTCTATTTGAACAGTCTATAAAACTAAGTACGAGTTATGTGTAAGGATTGTTTCAACTTACTGTGAATGATATCAATATAACTGTAGATTGAATTAATGTCAAACGACCTGCTGCTAGCACCATTCTCAACAGTAAATGATTGAGAAATGAAACACCTTACGAGCTACAAAATATTATTTTTTGGTAGTTAAATCCAACATTTAATAGTTTGTTCGTACGACAACATGATTTCAGTATTAGTTAGAAATAGTGAATTCTTACTATATCTGTCTGTCTTTAGTTCATTGGATATTTAATTATTTAGGTCATGTTCAAGAAGACAAGATTTTAGGATCGTATGAAGTTGATAAGCTTTGGATATATACATTGGTTTTATGTGTAATTCTAAATGCTTGTATGTGTAATCCTAAATTTTGAGTATTGTTTGATCTTGTCAATAAAGTGTTACACCAATGGAGCTTCAGACGTCTGACATTCTCTAGCAGTTCGAATCTTGCACTTCGTTTCACCCCAGCGATGTAAACAAGCAACTTCATCACCCGGAGTGGCACCTTCGCATAGTGAGGACAGAGTGGAATCCTTATTTCCCACCCCACCTCCTCTCTCTCTCTTTCAATCTTAGAGTGCTTTCAATAAATAAAATCAAATTTACATGAAAGCAAGAAAATGTAAATTATGAACTTATAATCCATACTCTCATGAAAGCGCTGCACTTTGATAATGAAAATTGAATGAATATTTTTGTACTTACGCTGTTCTAGCCAGCGTTAACAACGATACGCTAAAATTTCTATTGAGAATCTAAATTGCTACACAAAATCATTTTACATCTATACCTTACTTAAAAGCATTTTCTTTGATCCTTGTTGTAAGACCATTTGAAAACTACTTTTATACGTTGAACAGCTTTGTTCTCTTCGAATTAACGTAGCATCATATGTTTTATTTTCTATCGTTTAATATTTTCATGATCGTCATGCATGCTGCATAATGCCATATCAGTGCTGAAGTTCGTCATAAGAGTGAACAATTTGTTAATGAATGTTCAAACGTGAAAGCCCGTCTTTTGTGAAACATTATTTCTATGAATATGTGGAATGTCCGTATCGAGGCAGAATATCTAGCGTCAGGTCCAACGACACCTGTGTCAACAGCTTTTCCACCTTTTGTTAAAGTGTAATACCAAAGTGGCATTTGTTACATCTGTGATAAGAAGCTATGATAACATTCTCCATATTTGTTCCAAATGTTGCACGCAACATTATTTCATTTATAAGTGGAAGGATTGCAATTCCCATCGTCATGTCACATTTTAAACAATCTTCAAGTAACATTTATTTAGCAAGAGAAATACAATGCTTTTAAGTAAACAATATAATGTAATGCATTTTAGCATGTTAAAGAAGAAACAATTCTGAAGACGTAGAGGACTTAAATAAAGTGCTTCAATAAAGCAAACTATTTATAAAGTAATTTATATAGTGATATGTTTCTCCAAATATTTGTAAAGAGATTAATCCATGAACACAACTTTTGCTTCCCTAACCAGGGATGAGATTGGAAAAACAACCCACCAAACTACAGAGCAATGAATCGTATCAATTTAATGGTTTTCCAGTGTAGGCAGACGAATATAGTAAACGATTTGCATAAAATGGACTATTATCCGGGTTAGGAACGAAGAATTATTTCCTCTCATTTGCAAATACTGCACGGTCTAGAGGCGAATACGGCTCAATATCATTCACACAAGTTTTAGAATATAAAAGCATGGCTCTGTACACCATGAAATAGCTTCCTTTGCGTCTGTCTGCAAAATTATGTACGTCATGTTTTTGTTTTATAATGCTAAGAACAGATTCATACATAGAAACCATCCTTTGGATTCTGAAAATTAGTTGGTGGAGAGATCTTACATCAAAGAAACCTTTTTTGTATTGTTAATTGCCAATAAGACCATTCAGTCTGTTTATCTGTCTGTGTGTGGGGGGGCTATTTCTCATGTTTATGTCAGCACCACTAAATGCTATGTACATTTAGTGTCTGCAGTATAACTTTATATAAGGGCATACAATGAACTGTTCCTATAACATACATATTTGCAATAATATAGGATAGATCGACATGTTTCGGGGCGGGCGGGGGGGGGGCAACGCTTCGAAATTCAAAGTCAAGATCACGTAATGTTTTATGGTCATTATGATTTCTAAGTACCGTTGAAGTGTGAGCACTAAAAGATATTGTTCCTTATCCATGTGACTGAAAGGTTTTGGGGTAGATGTTCATGTATTGTATTTTTGTTAGTTCATCAGTGAAAGGGTATGTTATTCAGGTTGATGACCTATCTCAACTCCTTCGTTTCGTATTCAAACGTTTTCATACTAACATTGTCATCTGCAGTCAATATGACTGAGCAGTACATCAGACTAACGTTGCAATCTATATTCCAAATGATTCAGTAGCGTGACAGTTATTGGAGGTTGCCAGCATACAGAGGTTTGATTATCATTTAAACTGCCTAATTTGGAGCAAGATAAGAAATAAGAGGCCAGTCTGCAAAGGTGATCTGGTAAAACATGGTCCAGGTTTTAAAGATGTTTCACTCTGTGTGTTCAGGTACTGAACTAGCACCTCTATATTTATCTGTTATTTGTTTCATAAGGATGAATTCAAACATTTTTTGTAATCGTGGAGTATTTTGGTAATGAAGGATGTTCATGTGATATACATGCAGACATGGGATCCATGCTGTCTTCATTGGTTTTCTGATTTTCCAACCGAATTTTATTAATGTGGTACAAGATGGTTGCGCTTTATTGATTTTAAATTCTTTTCTTCCTTCTTTCTTTCATTCATTGAATGATTTATTCACTGGTTGAATATGTAGATATTTCCTTTTGAAACAAGTGTAAGCTTCGTTTGGATATTGATGCCTGAAATGCTGTCATTTTTGAAAACCGAAACTGCAATGCATAAATATGAGTTATCACCAAGATACCCTATTTTTGCATTGACAATTCCCCCATAACAGATGTGATAAATATGATTGGCGTTTTAATTTTGTACTGCACATAACACAGGGAGATTTGAGATGCCGTCGTGGTCTGCGCCGTAAACACCTTACGGTTACATTCAAAGTGATCATAGTTTCTTCTCAAAACAGAACATGAATCTAAACGGATGCAAGATCGGCATAAAGGTAATAATGTATAAACACTTCACTTCGCAAACTTTCAGTCATTTTATGTGTTATGTGGATCATTTGGATAGATTTCTTACACAATTCACCTTCGCGAATCTCACTCATCATTTTTCGTTTTTGAAAACTCCAAGTCGTCATTCCAATGTGGTTTATTCTAATTTCGAATTGGCCGCTGACTATGAATCCCCTTTACAAACTGTGATCCCCTTTAAATAATGATGACAGTTGTGCTCAGCTTGTTTGACCATGGGCACATGTGCTGTTCTAATTGTCAGACACCTAAATAGCTTGCACAATATAATATGCATACATTTATAAAAGTCAGTGCTTCTTTTTCAAATTGCGTGCAAATTGTACTATTTATAATATAATGTTAACAGCTTTAAGAAAATCGCTTTTACAGAAAATGCTATAGTAATTGTTCAAGCATGCTTTTCGTTCCTTCGGCCAATTCCTCAGTTCCAGCACACATTGCATCAGTAGCTGGAGAATATTGAACAAAATGAAATATAAGAAAGAAAGTAAACAAACAATTAAAAAGTTTACCTCTAAACATAATTTGTTCTCCATTGTGAGCATAGAAAATGCTTCACATAATGTTTAACGATATGGTCAACAGAGGCCTGGATTTCTCACCAACACACGCTTACACAAATACACAAAAGTACACACGAAGTCCATGACCAGGCACATTGTGTGAATGGGCGTTTCAACATTTTCGTGACGGTTGACAACGTAGTATTGTCAAATGTCATACGCTTCCGGTTGGAAACATCATCAAATTTATCTGGAATAATTCTCAATGAAATTCGCATCTGTCCAATAAACATGTCTTTATCAGCTGATGAACTTTATAATATAAAACGGTAAAACAATCTTAATTGATTGCTTATTTTCAATCATATTCCTGTAGTTTTTCATTTGTTTGATTATCACTCTGCCTGATGGATATTTATATTTCCAACTAAAGTCAATCTTCAAATGCTTGAAATATGACCACTAAAAATGTTGAATATGGCGGAGAGTTGTAAATGCTGAAAGGAAAACTCTTATTTATTTTTTATTTTTTCTCAGTGCGACACTAAAGTCTAAGAACACATGATAGCTTGTAAATAGGATTTTTCAGTTCTTTATTCTCTTCATAACGGCATGTACTGTCGGGTATAGACTATATGAAAATGCTATATGAAATCGCATTCGACCCAAGAATGTTTCAATTCCAGATAATCGCATACCATTTTATGGACTGTAAATATTCAGAAGACATAGCACATGAACGACAACGACCAACAAGAACCACACAAGCACAAATGAAAAACAGTCAGGCTGATCTGTGTCAATGTAAATTAATTACAATGTTAAAGCTCCTTAAAAGTGCTGATGTTTTTCATTCAGTAAGTTTCACTAAGTATTCAAATATAATGCATTTTCATGGATTACATTTAATTATTCCGAAATTATAACCATTTCTAAGGCTGAACAAGTTAGAAAATTGAATTGAATAAATACAAGTATTTATAAATATATCTTCACATTCAGGAAGGTAAGTAGATAGGTACGTAGTTAGGACGGTCAGTACATTATCCCTCCATCTCAGTTTATAAAACAATCTGTCTGCATATACACCTATCTCTCCCTCCTTCCATATAAATGTATATGTCCCTCTATCTACCTGTTTAATTATATTTATTTATTTGTCTATCTATTCTGATTTATATATTGATTAATCCAGATAAATTGCATGCTGCAATGACCCTGAGACGATTTTTCATGAGGTACTACTTGCATGTATGCACGCGTAATCTCGGACATGATTATACATACATGTTATGTACGGAAGACATATTGATGAATTTGTAAACCATTTTTGCTTACTTATTTCCTTTACATTGTTCAATCTAACATTAATAAAAAGTGGTCTACAGCTTTTCAAAGTTCAGTTCTGTGTTCGTTGGCATTCAAGAAGACAGACGTTCCACTGTCATGTTAAAATTCAGTGGCATATGACCTTATTTATTTCACCTACAAGATTTCAGAACACAAACCATGTGATGTAAAGATAAATTTTTGTTTAGTTCTGGATATTCATAATGGAGCATCTTAAAAATTTGTTATAAATGTTAACAATTCGTGGAAATAAATTCCATAACATGGTACTAATATCTCCACAACGAAATTTAAAGTCGTTTCCTGATTACAATAATCGCAGAATATATTGGAACATAAGGGATAGTAAGAAAAAAATAGAAAGAAAAATCTTGAGATAATATTGAGTTCTAATTGGTCACGCCACACTTTATCGTTTACAGCTATTATACTCTCTCACATAAAATTCAATAAATATATCTAATTTCAGGATCAATCATCATCATATCATCATAAGGAAACAGCAATAACATCAAGCTGATACAAATGATACAAAAACAAATTGCATTCGTCGCTGACGTTTTGAATATATGCATTTCTTCTGTATACAAAGGATCAACATTCGGCAATTATTAATGCACAAAGTGCATGCACTGCATTCTTGTGATGAAAATATTTAAGGATTATATAAATAGTCATGGAAATCAAATTTGATTTTGAATTTACATTTTAAGCTATATTTTCATATTTCACTTCAAAGCATAGATCTATCAGAGCAACCGGCCTGAGCACATCTCGGCAGGATTTAAACTAACTAAATAGGCATGGGAGTTCGACTCTAGCCACTGAGATAGACTCCAATGTATTTTGAGGTGTTATGAAAATGGCAGTCCTAAATTTTGAATTTCAGGGAAGTTCTTAATGCACTTAATGTTAAACCAAAACTGTCGTCATATTTTACAATTTGTATATGGTCCAGGAATGATAAATTTAAAAAGCAATTTTTTTTGCCATTGGCCTCTTCTATTCCTACTCGTTTCGATGTATTCGCCGGACATCGATCTAAATAAGTGCACTTCCAATGTTAGGATCGCTATCTGTACAATGTTTATTTTAGTTTTTAAAACAACGAAAACTTTGAAACTCGAGTATCTACATTGTGTGCGAACGGATACACTCTGCAGAGATATGAAGCGCTGGCTTCTTCTGTCAATGTCAATACACAGCTTCGTCATGAACTGCATTGGATAAGTATGTATATTTTCATGTAGAATCACTAAAATAGATGTACGGAATGTACTTTGTATCTTTGATACCTCACGTTGTTGAAATATTTCGTTTAAAAAATCTCGGCTAACCGTTTTGCCTTTTAATGAAAAATATACATCTTGTGGTGTATACAGCTGTAATGAACATTACCTCCGTTACGAATTTACAATGTAATTACTATGCATCATTTCCTAGATGAGAGGTGTGCTTTATGTATGGTAATATGTATAATGTACTTATCTAGGACACGTCTTTGAGCGTTTAGCAAGTGAATTTTGTTACATGTACTGTGTATTGCAACACGCTGACTCACGATGTTTTGACACCATGTGATAAGCAGATTTGGTATGTATAGTAACCTTGTCTGATTATTTTCTGCATATTGTACGTGTTAGTCATAGCAGTATAATGAAATTACCTTGTATCATGTATAATTCAACAGGATGTGGTCAATGTTTTGCTGTGCACTCGCTGCCAATACATACTAATCCGCCATTTGCACTCTTTTGGTCTGCGAGCGCTATGGAATCTGATTGGCTATTAGTCACATGACCATTTTGTATAAATAGCACCACGTACATGTAATGTCAAGCTTCACTGTTATCTTGTCCAGACGGAAGTTAAGCATCGGGTGACGTTGTAACCATTTCGTCCATTCTATAATGTCTCAGGCTATGTTAGATAAGCATAGTCCAGTTGCAATGGTTAGTACCTAATGAAATTTGATATGCTTGCTTTACATTACGGGGAATTCCAGAATTTATTTATTATTCATGAGGAGACGTCTGCTACCACACTGGTTGACATGATTTCACCTTCGGTGAATTGTCACTGCGATATACCTATGTAAGTGAAGGCGAGAGATCATTACAATCTATATATCCTGGTAAACATTCATATTGTGTCCTTAGGAACTGATATATAAGGAGATTAACGTTAAGTCTCAACAAAACTGTCACTCTTCACCTTCTTTAAAAGGCGAACTCGCGTTGCTACTTCATCTTAGGATATTCACCACCATCAGCACCTAAAGGTTAATACTTCTCCTTCACCTTATTCACCGCCCCGATTTAAGCAACTCTTTCTTGTACTTCCATAACGTGAATTCTATATAATATAAAGCATTCGAATATATTCTTAAATCCACTCAAAGACTGGTGGAGAAGATGCAATTATATATGAAGCTCCATTGCATCTTCTCCCACAGGATTCGATCATCTTTGTCTCCCATGATTCTCTGATTTACATAAGTCTAGTATTAAATCGTAAATGTTTATGTATATGTCATTGTACCGACATTCAGTAATTGCATGTTCACCTGCTCTTGTACTTAAGGTAACTTACAAATAAATAGTTTCGATGTTGATTCTCTACGGTCTTGTATTATTAATCAAACGCTAGACTGGAGGACCAAAACAATATTGTAGCCCGGATAGGGCGTTACACAACATACATACTATGAATACTCTCTCTCTCTCTCCCTCTCTCTCTCTCTCTCTCTCTCTCTCTCTCTCTCTCTCTCTCTCTCTCTCTCTCTCTCTCTCACACACACACACACACACACACACACAACCACACCTGTTACATATAACATGAGAAAAGAATAAACAGAAAACTAAGGAGAAAAATCGTCGTATTTATGGATTAATCTAGATGTTTTAGATGAAAGAAAGACGTTATACAATTTCAACGAAATCTCCTATGGCTTCGATGCTTACTCTCTATTTCCCTTTAAAAGTGTAATAAAATTCCAGGAAATCGGAGAGAGAGAGAGAGAGAGAGAGAGAGAGAGAGAGAGAGAGAGAGAGAGAGAGAGAGAGAGAGAGAGAGAGATGACAACATTGAATTTGAACTTACGACTTGTAACCCACAAGAAACGTAGGCGATATGATATTATATTCCGTGGAGTATTTAGACATTGTTACATTATAGGAAAAACTACCAAGAAACCAAGGACTGGCAAGACAATGCTAATCCTGTAGATGTCATGGCTACGAGGAATACGTAGATTAGAATCTATCTGATTTTGTTTACATTTTACATACAAGAAGATGCTAAACAGACTATTTCAAATTAATTTGCATATAAAATGAGACACTGACGCTGCAGTCAAATACCTTCATTCTCGTATCGTATTTACAAAGGTCGGCACCACAATAGCAACGCATAAACAAACAGTTACAGAAGAATTACAATTGACATTTTTTCAATTGTGTATAAGAAAAAGCAATTTAACACTCACTCAGAAACTGCAGGTACCATTTGAATTAGATTGTGGTAACACTGTGATATGCCACGTTAACATTTCTTGCACTGTATTGAAGGTTACGTCTGTAATTAAAATAATGAGACAAGCCTTCGCTTGTGAAGACTCTTAGATCTGTCACAACGTTAGTCGCACAATCTACGGATCCTACTACATTAATCCTGCACATAGGATCGAAATAGGTACGTGCATGTCATTCGTTTATTTATTCTTTCAGTATTTTTCTCTCTACAAATCACTCGGTCGTTAGTCTATTCATTCACTATGTCATGTGTCTCAAGCTCATGTTTTCAATCAGTTATTTTCTTTCAAAATGATATCTAAAGTACAAGACTGAAATGAACGTCCATTTATTCCCTTCAAATACCCCTTTTGAACCAAACTATTATCTGTCAATATCACATAATATCTGGAGATATTTTACGTTATTTATCTACAGATGTTTAAAACACAACTAAACGTTGAGATGCCAGCTCATATTGAGGTACAATAATGTAAAGAAATTAAAGTAATTTAGTCGCATTTTTGTATTTTGTAGGGTTATTTCAGATCTCAAATAAACTTTTCCGCTTCTGACAATAAACTGACAAAGAAATAGTGCAAACGTAGGTCCTCACTATTTGTATTTGAACACAAAGCATTTTCAACCTTAATTTCCAGTAGAAATAGTTAAAGTAAACTTTCGTACTTTCAACGTTTTTTTTGTGTTTATAGTTTGTCTTGTCTCTGTCTTGTGTTTGCCTTTGAAAAGGACTCTGTTAAAGTCGAAATCATTCAGGCTAGAGAGAACCTAGTTTTGCACTGTTCGTTGTCAATGTATTGATTTCTCGATCCCTGACACACGCGATCCTTTGCTAGATCCGGTGCACTCGACTGGACTGTTACTCAACATATGATTTCATATTATATTATATTATATTATATTATATTATATTATATTATATTATATTATATTATATTACATTATATTATATAGTTATTTTAAAAATTGCATGGCTTATGATATCATGTATCATTCGTATGCATCGTATGGATGACGCCTTGAAAAATGACATTTGCTTTCAAAATTTTCTTTCAAAATATGATCACGTAGTACGTTGAAACATAATCCTTGTGTGGTAAATAAGGTCATGCCAATATTTTAGCCATATCCAAATAGCAGCCACTGGTCAGTATGAGCTTTGCTTGTATTCTGTTTCATTTTCACAGGCTCTGGCGAGATGATGATCTGTGAGTATCATCCGGTCAAGTTACTGAAAGGGTGTAGTATCAAGGCCAACGACCGCTTCTGATGTAGTTGTTCTAGTTGGGGGCTCTTGTGCTGCGAGTGAGTTATGCGGGCGTTTGAAATAGTCTCAAGTGAATAATAAGATCAGGAGCTGTATTAAGTCTATATTATTATTATTATTACTATTATCATTATTATTATTATTATTATTATTATTATTATTATTATTATTATTATTATTATTATGCACCATCAGAAAACTAAAAATATTTAAAGTGAAGATCCTATATCTTTCGATGCCAGCAATTTGTGTAGTTTTCAGATTTATTAATTCGTAATGATAATTATTTCTCTGATCTGTCACTGGTGTTTATTTAATATGTTCTGCTGTTTTCGTTGTTTGTTTTAGGTAAAGGGAGGAGTGTTGCGATTTCTTTATCTTCCGGATGCAATCCTCTCGCAAAGTCTGTGGCTTAATGCACACAAAATAGCCCTACAGTATACCAATATTTTCTGTCAATAAAAAAACAGACAGACTTATGTCATCTAGAAGAATATGTATTTACTTGACTCATTCTACTTTAACGTCGGCTTGAAACTGATTATTATGTACAGTAGATACGTGTCTGAGCCGTGAAGCTTGATCAAATTTCGACAGAGACCAAATTAGTATATTTTTTTCCCCTCTTTAGATAAAGAATGTTAACGTAACAAGTTACTTAAAACAAATCAAATCGGGCGGAGAGGCCGCGGGTTCAAACCCGGGCCGAGTCATACCAAAGACTTAAAAAATATGGTACTTACAGCTGCCTCGCTAGGCCCTCAGCATTGAGAGGTTACTGTTAGGACAGGTCCGCCTGGTGTCAGGATAACGTAATTTGTTGGGACATTATGCTACCTGTCTGTGGCATGATGCCACAGTGTGAGACATCAATATAAACTGCTACACTGCAGACATCGTAGCGATGACTGAAAAATTGTGAAAGCTGCATTATAAATCCAAATCACACACACACACACACACAAACACACAAACTATACCCATAGCTATACTATCATACTATCACACTGAGAAGGAGTAGTTATCCAAAAGGTACCTAGCACAAACCACACCTTATCACCACAAATCTTTTTGTATCTTTGGCCCATACGCCGAGAGTTGTTTCAGACATGCTTGCCTTTCCCCATGCACTATTCGATTCCAATTAAGAAAATATGTAATC
The DNA here is from genome assembly GCA_016617855.1 of Megalonaias nervosa. Taxonomy (NCBI): domain Eukaryota; kingdom Metazoa; phylum Mollusca; class Bivalvia; order Unionida; family Unionidae; genus Megalonaias; species Megalonaias nervosa. The sequence continues at coordinate 19,815 of JAECUM010022555.1, read as the reverse complement.
TTCATGATGGCCCACTTTGGTTAGAAATACACTGGATAGGCCGTTTTAAACTGTATCTTGGAAGTCATCATAGAAGTGTGCACATTGAAATTCAGCTTTGTGTTTTCTTGAAGAATAAAACACAATGAGCAAATGCGCCTGTATATTTGTTCTACGGGCGGATCGATACTGATTTAGAGGATCTCGCCATCGGAAGGCATATGACATAATTCAGTCAAAGCGTGCTTTCTCTCTTCCATTCCGGTCACAACAGAAACATAACGTCATTTTCGAGAAACACACACACACACACACACACACACACACACACACATATATATATATATATAGTAAAATGTTCATCGTTCGAATCTTTGGTACTAAGACATCATATCATACGATAACAGTCATTTGTTCTTGCAAACAAGCACGTCTTGCAAACCAGCAGCCAGTCTTGCTTACCAATTTTAGGAAAGAAGGCATATGGTATGATAAGTAACACACAAACTGATATCTCAATACACACATTCGTAAAATCTGTCTAGAAAAAGAAGAGATATTATATTAACGTTCAAGTGTTTGTTCTAGTTCCGCAAGCAGAAAATTATTGACTGGTGACAACATAATGTCGCTTTAAAAAAGAATCTTCCACAGTGTTTAAATAATCTAAAACTAAATGGTCCAAATAGAATCGATGCATACGATTAATATATGCATTAATTTGTAAGGATTTGAATCTCAAATGGAACCGCCTATTTGCATGTCAGACAGTTTGGTTTTGTTTGTTTGCCTTTCCGTGTGCCGAAAAGTCACATAAACATCAAATAATATATTAGTGTACTTAGTTTCCCACCACAATTCAATCATCCTTTTCATGTTTCGAATGCAATTCCATCTCTGTAATATTATAACATTACTTACCTGTGAATACAAGGAAGTGTTAGGAACAAAATGGTAATCGTTGAACATGTTATCTTCTCATTCTTCTGGGAATATAGTCAATTATCTGAAGCCAATCAAATACACAGTCATCTGTAACCAATTAAATGCAAGACCCATTCATGTACAACTGCATGCCTAACAGATTGAATAAACAAACCAGATGACCAGGAATCTTCGGATGTGTGTGATCTGTGTGATTTGTATTTCTAACGTAGCTTTAACCATTTTTCAGTCATATCGCTACGATGTCTGCAATTTGGCAATTTAAACGTCTAGTACTGTGACATCATGCCGCAGATATGTGGCATCATGCCCCAATCAGTTTCATTAGTCTGACACTAGGCCAACCAGTCCTAACACTAACCTTTTAATACTGAGCGCCAAACGAGGCAGCTGCTAGTACCATCTGTTTTAAGTCTTTGGTATGACTTGGCCAGGGGTCAAACCAGCGACTTCTTTCATCCGAGGCGGACGCTCTAACCACTTAGGTCACCAGAGCAAATGTATAATTGTGCAAATAAAATTATCGATTTCTTTTATTTCTCACTATGCGTACATACAAGATGTTAAAGTGCACTGCAAAAAGAGTCCCAAACTGATAACATACACGTACAATGCAATGCAATAAGTTTTTTATGACCTCTATCCTACCATTATCAGATAATTCATAAGATTTTTTAAAAATAAATAATAAAACTTTTGCCATCGAAAGATAATTCTATTCACTTTTAGTTCAATCTTTACATATTATTCGTCTCTAATCAGAAAGAACGTCATATGGAACTTATCACTGAAATAAAATGGCGTTTCAAGAGCAAGTTTAAAAAATCGAAAACAAACAAACCTAGACAGACTCCGTTCAGAACCATCACTTTGGCTCACAAGATTCTAGTTTAAGCTAATAATATGCAAGTATGTAACAACTTGATTGCAATAGGGACTATAAGTGCACACGTAATTTACTTATATACTTATTCACAGCACAAACAACATTAAAAGTAAGAGAAATATATGACACTAAAATAAAGAATTCTTATTCACTAAAGATGACTATTGAAAAATGCTGAAAATAAACATAGGCAAATTTTTCTTATCATTCATACCCAGGTTCTTCAGTCATGGAAAGGACATGGTACGTACAACATATAGCGTTTAACAGACGGATCCATTTCTTCCTCCAAAAGTTAAAATATAAATCACGAATTAAAATTGTCCATATTTGTGGATGTTGTCATGTAAGCTATATACAGATGGAGAAAGTTCGATTGATTACCATTTAAGTTTGCATGTTAACATTACAGAAGATATTCGTAAAAAAATATTTAAGTACTTTACACAACCTGTTGATTAATATGCTGTATAGATGTAAGTTGCACTCGAGAAAGGAAATAAAACTCACAAAAGACAATTAGCAATGTTGTCGGAATATAAATATTTGATTTATAAAGAGCAATGAAAAAGACAAAGTTTTCTCAATACGATTTCCTAAAGTAGTTGAAAACAAATGGAATAAATGTTAGACATGATGCAACCAATTATTGCTTAAAATCCCCTTGTTTCCGATTCCTATCAACAGTGAATATATTACATACTTAGATGCTCATTTTTGTCTTTTTTGACACTATATTGCCAGAATCCTGAAGTATGCTACGACACTGAACACCTTCATGTTGCATTCATGTGCATGAGACGTGTGCCTAAAGATAGCACTGTGTATTAGGAACTATTTTATAAATGAACCCTGTATACTCCTGTAGTACATGCCTTAGGTTTTGGTTGATTAAATATGTGCATGAATTAAAGCAGCTGTTTCATCCATGTGAAAGTCTAGATGAAAAAGTTAACGATGTGGACGACTTCGCCGAGTGAGAAGCGAAACTTTCAAAGAAACGGAGGAATGAACGTGATATTAACAATATCAAACGTGCGAGACGCAGTAACTGAAATTTCCGTCCTTATCATTGAAACAGTCGTGCAGCATTTTTCAGAAAAACTCGTTCATATTTTCCTATACAAATGCAGTAATGCGGTAAATATAAAGTTGAAAGATGAGCTATCACTTGAAGTTTCTAAACATCAAATATATAGTTATTTGTTTCAACCGAAGAAAACAAGTATCATATTATAAACGAACATTCTTTAGTACTTTAGTACTGTATAAAGGTAATAACCTGAACACTGTAACTCATATGGCCCATGATGTTTTCAAGGGTATCGTCTGTATTATTTAGGTACATCGCAATCTATTTCAGAGATACCATTTGCAACTTCATAGAAAATGTATCAGTGTGTATACAACTGTATGTGCGTCTGTGTACGTTCAGTAACATGAGCCAGGAAGGTCACACAGGCAACTTGTTTGAGTTTCATGTGCAACGACTATATGATCTTAAACTAAGTAACAGAAGACGCGGAACCAACATGTTTATTAAAATTAACAAATACGTTTAGATTTTAAGTTACAATGTACATTCTAATAGGAACATTCCGTATTGTACATGGAATCCCAAATAATTGCAAACGTTCTATCACAACTCCAAGAGAATCGAGTGTTCCAAATAAATTCCATTATTGACTGTGCTGATATACCAGTAGTCCTCGATGAGCTACTGTGCAAACGGTCTTGATGAATCCAAAAAATTATAATCCTGAATGTAGCTGAATAAATTCCAATTAATCCAGAAAGAATGTTTTTTTTTTTCTCCAAACTTTCAATGTATTGTCAGTTAATGATATGGCCAGGTGTCATTGGCAAAAATGTCTTTGGCAAATGTTAAACAAACGGAGTGTTACTTCAGCAACTATGCACTGAAAACGATCTCCTGGTCTTCCGCCAGCCAAACAACCATACGTCTTGAGTGCACCCACATTCCAAGCACTGGCAGCTTATTGACAATCATCATCAGGAGAATATGCAGATCGGATGTCCAAGCGACAATCCTGGTCTCATAAGCAGAATCACAAAGACAGATATGTTCTAACCTGCACTATGAAACCCTAACGTAGAGCTTACAAAGAAAATGGTCACACCCTTTTAACAGTAGACATGTTCGTTCTATCTCGGAGGTATAGTCAAGTGTATACCTTTTTTTGACGGACCACGTGTAAATATGTGTGAGCGCAGAGACATCAGCCGGCAAACAGAACTAAATGTATACAAGGTAACTATGTTGCGACCCCGCTGCATGCAGATTACGTCTGAACGGTGTGCAGAAATCATGCAATAACATGGCATAACAGGGCAGGTATACAGGCACCGGTGTTCTCACACGTATAAGCATTCCAAAACATCCACACTCTGCCAGGTTGTCAAAATATCAACTACCAAGGTAAATCTGAAGGAGAGAAAGCAATCTCAGGGTTGCCGATAGAAACGATTGAAAGAGTCCCTCATATTATCTCTCAAACACGTCAACACTGACCACGAGTCAACACTAAATGTCATCTCATGTACAGTGTAGCACAGACAGTACAAAGCAGAAACTGAATTGATTAATCACTCACGTACACTGATAACATTACAGTTAGCAGAGGGACACTTAACATGTAAGGTTGGCTGATGGCTGATTGTATTTTTACGGTGCACCAGCACTGTTAGGCTATTTAGCGCCATACAAAAGGTTATATCTTTGATCGTTTTAAAGTGGTAAAAGGTTTTGCATCGACCAGCGATATGAAACCAAACAGTCGAAAATAAAACGAAAAGATGGTAACGGTAATATATAAATAAAGCATCCCGATCAACAGGGAATGTAAATGGTGTATGTTAATGGAGACAGATGAAAGGTAATTAAAATTAAGGGACGCTGTATACATCACGTAAAACTACTCAAAGTGATAGCATAAAAGCTACAGCTTGTAATAAATGTTTACTTCCTTCAGGAATCCTATAATACAAGTGACGCTGACTGTATCAAAGAGCTCCCTAATATCATGGACAGTGTAATACTGATCGCGCGTAGGTTGGAGGTCGAAACACTCAAACATAAAGTGCTTAACAGTGAATGGTTCATTGCAAGAAATGCACTATGGTGGGTCTTCTCCCTTCAGTTTGTTGGAGTGGGTTATATAAGTATGCCCAATTCGCATTCTTGCAATGACTACCTCCTCCCTACGGATGGCTCTGTAAGAAGGAGTCCATTCTCCTAGGGTTGGCTTGATGGCATGAAGTTTGTTACTCAGTGCATCATTCCATGATGCCTGTCATTTCTGACGTAAAGATTCTTTGATACTAGGTTTAAAATCAGTATACGGTATTTTAAAATCAGATGGTTCCAGTGATAGGGCCATTTGAGCATCGTATTCTGCTTTTTCATTACCTTTAATGACAATATGGCCGGATAACCAACAGTATACTATATTGTGGGAGGCACTCAGCTTAGTATTTTTGAGGAGAATATTGGATACTGATGGGTTCTCCACTTTTCTATTATGTAGTGACTGAAGTGCTGATAGAGAGTCGGAGAAGATGATGTTGTTTAAAATACCTTTGTTTTCAATATTAGACAGAGCAAAGTCTATTGCTTTGATATCTGTTGAAACAACTGAGACACCATTTGGCGTCCGAACTATTGTTGTGTGTTTTCCACTAACGAAGGCAGCAGCAGGGTCAGAGGGTTTGAGCTTAATTTGGTTGGTTGGTTGTATTTTTACGGCGCACCAGCACTGTGAGGCTACTTAGCGCCATACAAAAGGTAATGTTTGATAATTTAAAAGTGACAAAAGGTTTTGTATCGACCAGCGATACGAAAACAAACAGTTGAAGGTAAAACGATTAGATGGTAACGGTGTTAAATAAATAAAGTTTCCCGATCAACGGGGAATGTAAATGGTATATGATAATGAGGACAGATGAAAGGTAATTAAAATTTAGGGACGGTATATACAGCACATAAAACTGCTCCAGGTGATAGCGTAAAAGCTATAGCTTATAATAAATGTTCACTTCTTTCAGGAATTCTATAATATAAGACACTCATACTGAATCAAAGAGCTCCCTAATATCATGCACATTGCAATATTGATCACGCGTAGGTTGGCGGTCGAAACACTCCAACATAAAGTGCTTGACGGTGAATAGTTCGTTGCAAGAAATGCACTCTGGTGGGTCCTTTCCTTTTAGTTTAATTTGAGAGCATACTGTACGGAAAGCATTTCGCTACGATGTGATAAACGTGGTTTGTTCGCTTCAACGTGTAGGCTTTCACACGGGGATATCTTAAATGCTCACAGAGCGAGTCTTATTCTCTGATGATGAATTGGGTCAAGCATCTTCAAATAGGCCTTCCTAACTGACCCATAAATAATGCAACCATAGTCTAGTTTGGAGCGAATAAACGTTCTATATAAACTGAGGATGACTTTTCTATCAGCACCCCAGTCAGTGTGAGCTACTACTTTAAGTAGATCTAGAGATTTCAAGCTTTTAGCTTTCAAATTCTTCAGGTGTGCAATAAAAGTCAGTTTTCTGTCGAAGATAATACCTAAAAACTTTGTTTCCTCACAAACTGGAATAGGTGTTACGTCCAGCGTGAGTTTAGGTTCATCATGATGTCTTCGTAACTGAAAGAAATGGATAACATATTAGAAATTCATCAACATATAAGGAGCAAATCACACCAGGTGTCAGACACTTGCTGATGCTATTGATTTTAATGTTGAAAAGCGTCACAGATAAAATATTTTCCTGGGGCACACCCATCTCTTCCTTGTGCATGTCAGAGTGGGTGGAGCCCACTCATACATTGAATTCTCTGTCTGAAAGAAAGTTTGATATGAAAAAGGGCAGACGGCCTTTTAGACCCAGATCGTGCAGGTCATTTAGTATTCCGTACTTCCATGTCGTGTCATAGGAATTTTCCAAGTAAAAGAAAACCACTACTAAATGTTCCTTCGAGAATAAATGTTTCCAGTCTAACCAGATAATCATTGATGCTACGACCATCATAAAAGCCACTTTGGAAAGGAGATATTAAATTGTTGGTTTCCAAATACCATACAAGCCGAGAATTGATCATTCGTTCCATTGTTTTGCACACGCAGCTCGTCAGTGATAAGGGTTTATAGTTGGAGGGATCTGCGCTATCTTTACCTGGTTTGGGAACTGGTATTACTGTTGGTTCTTCCCAAATTGTTGGTACATTACCAGTAATCAATAAATCATTGAAGATTTCTAGAAGAACTGTTAATGATGGTTCTGGAAGGTGTTTCAAAAACTGGTAATGTATATCGTCAGGCCCAGCGGATGTATCATGGGCCTTATGCAAAGATACCATAAGTTCCAACAGTGAAAACGGTTGATTATAACTTTCTGAGTTATTCAACGTGGATTTCAACAGTGTATTTTGTTTTTGAGCTTTTAATCTTCGGAAACCTTCTGAATAATTAGACGATGAGGAATTTTTAGAGAAACTATCAGCAAGTATATTAACTATTTCATGTTTGGAATTGAAATTGTTGTTATTTAGTTACATATGTCGGAAAGAATTGTGTTTTCCCTTTCCATTTATTTTGCGAATCGTGTCCCAATCTTTCTTTATAGAGGAACGAGAATTTATAGTTGAAACATATTTTTTTTCCATGATGCTCTTTTACTTTCCTTAATCGTGCGGCGAGCTTTGGCTCGAACAATACGGTATTTAGTTAAATTTTAGGGCGTTGGACCATTATTAAATTGTTTCAGTGCTTCTCGGCATTGTATAATGGCTTCTTTGGTGAGCCACGGTTTTTTGAGTTCCTTTTGCAGTTCGGTGAGGACTTAAGAATGGATTCTTCTGCAATCTCAATTAAGACAGTGGTAAAATATCGAATAGGGTCATTGTCTTTTAGAACGGTATCCCTGTTAAGCCTAGTTGTACAAAGTGTTTCAAATAAAACCTAGTCGGCTTTTGGTGAAGAGTATGATAAAAGTTCAAATCTATACGTACAGGCGAACGCAACCCACGTTTATTTATCTTACATTCTCCTAGGTAACGATGCATTTATGTTGTGGGAAACGTGTTCGATATTTTGTTTTGGAAAACAAATGAGTCGCTCCAGGTTTGGAAAAGTTTCTATACTACTGTACCTCCATGTTTCATGACGTCAGCTAGAACAATTAGATTTTCTGTAAAGAACAAACCATCCCAGCATGAACGCATTGTGGATTTAAGAATATTTCGTAAGAGTCAGTCACAAATCATTTTATTTCTAAATATCTTGGTTGACAGTCATGGAAGAAAGATAAACGTTTTAAATTGTTGCTCAAGGAATGTACTTGCAGCTTGTTATCATTTTAGCAGGTCGAATGAATAACTTCCTTGCTAAAATCAAAGTGATTTCTGGTACATTTAAGTGATTCGAAAAGAAATTATATAAATGCATTTATTGTGAATTTTGCTGATAGAAATTAGACCTAGAATTTTTCACCTGTCCGTTATAAAATGTAAATAAAGATTTAATAGCTTAATGAAATAAAAAAAATGAATAAATATTTCCGTAAAATCAATTGTACTCATGCTTTTCTTTCAGATACTTATTTTATGCTTAATTATATCGGCAGATATCTGGTAATGAAAACTTTTCATGTTATGTACTTACAGATTTGGAATCAAAGCTGGTGTGATCAGCGTTACAATCGGATTCAAGGTGATACATTATCGCCGTGAATTCAGGATAGTGAGAGAAGAAGACGGAGAGGACAGCATGCCGATGGATGAAGCAAACGTGCCCAAAGACAACATGCACGTTTAAATGAACGCATTCAGAATGAATCTACAGTCCTCTTTTATCGTCGTTAGGATGTCATAAATAAAGTCTGAGTGCAGCATATGTGTATTCATTTTCCAGTCGTTCAATCGTTTAGTCATTAAATGGTTAATTCGTTACCTTATTTAATAATTATTTTCATATTCACGCTGGGTTTAATGATTTACCTTTATGAACTATTAAAAGGGAATTAGCTGACATAGATATCGAATAAGTGGATTAATTAAATAACAGGCCGTATTTATAAAAACGTCGTACCCTCGCAGGACATGGCTACGTAAATACGTAGCAGTTACATCTATCTTACGCCACGTCTAACTATGCAATAATCCCATAAGGATGTGATAAAAACGACTAAAATTTTATTAGCAAAGTTCATCAAATAAGAACATGACTCGCGATGATGCGATTGTATGAAGAAGATATTAAATGCAGCTGAGGTGTACTCTGGAACACTACTATTACATGGAAAATTTTATATCAAATGTCGCAGAAGCAAACGTTCAACCTTTTCTTATACGGTCTTGATATAAGCTCCATATATATATATACCGCGCCTTATATATATATATATAACTAATATATATATATACCCTTATATACTTTGCATATATATATATATATATATATTCATGTCATCGTCGTATCCATTTTCTGTCAGACTTAAAAGCTTGTTAATTAGCTATTCCCGCAGTATTTGACGAAATATGTTAAATTATTCGGTCATTAATTAAAGATACACAAAAGGAATATTAATTTTCTCTCTCAAAGTTTATAAGAGTTACTGCCGTTTTCCAATTGCAGCAGAATTCAGTCTTTGGAGAGCTCTTGTGAAACAAATGGTCTCACATTTTTAAAGAGAGCGCCTCTACATAGCATGGTGATCATCTGAGCACTCGTATGTCGACAAATCACTTTACTTCCACCAAGTTTGCTAGAGTTGCTGCCCTTTCGTCTTGCAGCTAAAAGCAGTCTTTAACTGACTATCTAGTTTCAGAAGTTTCGATGTATCGCTAGGAAACATGTTACATTTGCATTTTTGCTCATATCGATAAATCAGTGTACTTCGGCGACTTTTGTTTGTCTTTATCATTATAGATTTGCGGTTGAATTTAGCTTATGACATAAGTTTGCAAACTCAGACAATGGAAGAGATTTCGATAGGTTGTTATGTTTATCATCTAAAGATAGTTCTGTACGGATCGTATATATAGAAAGCATTGCATTGCTCATATTTTCATAGTTATTGTCTTAGGGCTTGGGACCTGTTGTAGGCATTATATAATCTAGTGAACGCAAATAATCTCAGTTTTTAATGGATCACCTATGAAACTGTGCACAAAGAAACACACATACACATGTGTAGAAGTTAATGTTGTTGTTGTTGTTGTTGTTGTTGTTGTTGTTGTTGTTGTTGTTGTTGTAGGGCTTAACGCCATTTTCCAGCACACGATAGGCTATACATGGCTGCCAGTATTAATGGTGGAGGAAGAAACCGGGAAATCCCCGGAAAGAACCACCGACCCACGAGAAGCTACTCGCAAGCTTTCTCACATATCCACATTCGCCGAATCCGAGACTCGAACCCACGCAGACAAGTTAATGTGAAATGGAATTGTTATTCTTTTGAATGATGATTACCATACAGTCTTTCTTGCAGACAAACGTTCATTACTACAAGGCACTATTTAGGGTGCATACGGTCATGTATGGCATGACGATTAGCATACTCTGAGGTAAACAATCTGTCTTAACATTCAATACGCACATTTACATTGTCAAGTATGTCTTCTTTATGGTATATTAGCCCGAAGAACACAAACTACAAATGCATAAAGTGACGTTTAGGTAGTATGAGATGATATCATATGACGCATAAAACATATTCATACTTGCTGCGAAAGACAATTATTTAGAACCTTATGTCTGGAATGCAACGGGTGTGATCTGGTACTATAATAAGCACATATACTTACATATAAACAGCAGTCTTTAGAAACCGATCAGTTCAGAACAAATGGAAATGATATCGTATAATGACAAACACTCGTATTTGCAACAGAACACTCGTTCTTATAAGTCATCACCTATAAACCAAATCTTGAGAGATAATGGATATGGCATAATAACTAAAATAAATACGAATATTGCAACTAGTGCAACATATATTTAAATGAACCGAGGATCTGGTAATTCAAGCATCACATTTGGACCATATCTATGGCAAACCCTAAGAGAGATAGCTGGATATTGTGGCTTTGCAGAATTTTCCTGGGGCGGAATAGGTAACATTTTTCCAAGATGTCCACCATCCGTTTACAGGTGTCCCATTAATCAAATAGACTGAATCAAATAATGCGGTTGAAACGTAATTAGATTGTATTATTTTATATGTTTGCATTTATAGCAATTGTATAACGATCATATAAGATAGAATAGTTGATATTTTATTTAGAAGAACCAATGATATCAGATGTAGTAATTTATTGAGAAAAAATATTAATGATACAAGATTAAACAGTTTCCTCCAACAATTACAAGTGTAATATGCTATTAAATGCACGTTGTTTTAAAGAGGAAATGTTAGGTTCAATCAAGTCTCCATTGCAATGACAAAGACTAATGCACTGGAGACCTACGTACGGCATTTGCACACTACTCTGCAACATTTCTTGCAACTACAGCGCATTAATTGTTGAGAAACTTCTATAGCATCTAGAAGAGTTGTCCAGTATGTTTCCAAGACACATTTGTCCCTTTGGCGATGGAAGAGCAGGACCTGCAGTCACCTCCTGGGAACAGTATAGACCAGTTTGAAAAGCAGTCCTCTATTTGATGGACGAGAGCTGCTTTTGTTGCGGTACGGTCATTAATTGCTCTAGCCTACTGAGCTGACGAGCTCATTGTGAGTCTGGTTTTGCACACTACTGGCTGCATGGTCGGTCACACATCAAGATCACAAAATGCCCAAGTGGTTTCAACTAGCATTCAGTGGACTCTGATGTAGTATTCAAAACACAAAATAATGGTGTAACCTCATCGTAGGTTTTCCATGTGTCTCAAGCAGCTTTCTTCCATTTTCCTCCAAAGGATGAGATAATGTCAGACACAGTAAATGCATGAAACATTGGCAACACACTAATTACTATCCAGTGTTAGGGCCATTTAGTGCGATGCCAAGAATCGAAGGTTTTCAAAGTGACAAAAGCAAACCACATTTCAGGAATATTAAGGCGTTTGGCTAATGTCACTGCCATAATGAGCACACTTGTCTCAACTGTGTCTTTAAAAACCTTGCTTTACGTGGAGGAGGATTCATGTATCCTCATGAATGCATTCAGAAAAATCTGAGCCATCTAGTGGCTGAGTAAGCATCATAGTATAGCTATGTGCTGATAAGTTGTTGTTATCAATGGCCAAGAAGGAAAACGACCCAGTCTGGTTGTCAAAAATTCAAAGAAACGCATGATATTTTGGGGCCGGATGGGATCAACACGTCTCTTAACTCCCTTCCCACTCTTGCTTTGTTCACCTGCTTTCAGTCTGTATGGGAGATATTCATTGCAAACAGAAACGGTGTTGCTCGCTAATTGCTGTTCGGAATTCATGTATAGTAGAAGAGTTATGTTACATACTCACTGAATGTCATTTCAGGGCCAGGATAATGAGTCCAGCTGTGGGATTGGAATCACTGTGTTTTGCAGTTACTGAGTTGTCAAAGCAACCTGCCAGATGCGATTGTTTTGCAATTCTCATTGTGCCCATTTGTGATTACTCCTCGGGAAGGTCTGGTTTTAATTACAAAGAACTTGTCGAGGTCTCCGTCTAGTATATGCGACACAACGTTCAATTTGGAGAATATGGAACAGTTGTTCTTCTGGGATGATACCAGTAGCTGCCTATTTGACTTCACATTAAGTGGAAGTTTACTAAAGAGGGGAGGGTGTTCCTGTTGATGGGATCAGTAACGGATTGTATTTGATTGACAATGTGCTCTTCTCGAATCCACATACCACCCAGCGCTGTAGGCAACCACCTGGAGAAAACTGCATCAAAACGTAGCACTCGAAACAACCTACTCCGCAAACTTGCTGGCTCAACCTGGGGCGCGAGTGCTCAGACACCCAAGACATGAGCACTGGCCCTCTGGTGTTCGACAGTCGAGAATTGCTCTTCTGTCTGGGCTCGATCATCTCACACTAAGTTAATTGATGTCCAACTCAACACCACAATGCGAATAATCTCTGGAACACTACGTCCTACTCCTCTACCATGGCTGTCGGTACTCAGTAACATCCCTCCTACACATCTGTTTTGCCAGGAAGCACCCACAAACGTGTTGGCTAAGGTCTATGTCAATGAGAAACTTCCACTGTACATGGACATCACCTCACATCCAGCAGTCCGTTTAACTTCGAAACGCCCAATCTGGTTAGGTTTGTTGCCGGATGATATGACAGCTATTTTAGCATGGAGTGTCGAATGGTCTTCAACAGATGTTGTAAACTACACCCACGTAGCTGAGACATCTCTCTGCCTTCCTGGCCTCAACCTTTCACGTCATCTGTGGACCACGCTTAACCGATTTCGGACAGGACAGGGTCGTTGTGCAGTTAACCTTGTCCGATGGGGCGAAACCACTAACTCTTCCTGTTGCTGTGGGGCTCTTCAGACCATGTCACACATTGTGAACAACTGTCCACTGACAAATTTCCCGGTGGATTGCAGGCTCTGCACATTGCTGATGATGACGCTGTTAAATGGCTGAGCACGTACTGCCCATGATAATAATAATACGCTAGGTTTCATATTATTCACCAAACACCATTTTCATCTAGATATTGCTTTGTAATAATGGATATTAAACTGTACGTATGACTAAGTATTTGTCATCATACAATACTATATCATACCAACTGGAGAGTATTTTATAAGTATGCGGGTATTTTTTTGCAAAGGCGAGTACTAGATGGTGAATACATGGCTTAGTCTTAAAACCACATTCTATACACGTTAGATATTGGTTTAAAAGTATGAGTGTTTGTTTGTAAGAGCAAGTGTTTGTTTGTAAGTAAAAGTGTTATTCATTGCAAAATACGCTATACCATAATAGACATTTGATTATACGTAAGACTTGGTTCGCAACAATGGGTGTTTGTAAAGATATGATGTTTGTTTGCCTGCTGGAGTGTGTTTTCCTGTAGATAGTCGTTCTTATCCATTCAATTTCCATGAAAAGATATCACTTCTAGCTGTAGAGTCATAATCTCTAGAGATTTTAAGAATGGTTATTGTATCATTGGTTCACAGTAAAGGGTCTTGTTTTGGATTTTGTAGACGTTAATCTGCATGAATGAGTAATATCTATGTATCTATGTATTTATCTATCTATCTATTTATCGATATATCTATGTATCGATCTATCCTTGAATCTATCTATCTATCTATCTATCTATCTATCTATATATATATATATATATATATATATATATATATATAGAGAGAGAGAGAGAGAGAGAGAGAGAGAGAGAGAGAGAGAGAGAGAGAGAGAGAGCTATTGGTAGGTTTACAATGATGAGTTTTGGATTCTAAGAAGTTTTTTGGCAAGAGTACATGAAAGTCATCACACCACGTCATATCATGCTCCCTTTAGATTAGTTTGAGATTGTTTGTTGGTTTGTAACAACCAGTTTCTTTTTGCAAAGACGAGTGTTAATACACCCTTTGAGTTCTATGAATGTTAAGATTTCACTGGGATTCGTTATGATATATTCTCGTTGTGATCATCCATTTTAAATTCTAATAAGTCGAATAATGTTCCATCCATAATAAATTCTCATTTTCCTCATAGTAACCCATCCATATTAAATTCTCCTCGGGCCCCATAGGGCTTAGGGTCTAATCCATACGCAACTTTCACAAATCCCGTTCTGACCCACCCATGCTATATTCTGATATACCGGTGGTAAGTTTTCCATGCAGAATCTGTTTTGGACTCATATAGTGAGCCATTATTATTAAATATCCATACCCCCATAGTGTCCGATAGACGTAAATTTCTCTTAAGTTTTGCTAAAAATATCCATATCAGATATGGATAATGATATGAATGTATAATTAAATCTTCACAAAGCTATTACCCGGAGCACTTGTATATTGTGCCAGTCTATTAAAAAAGATAAAATATAAATTCTATCTCAATAACGACAGTTATGCACCAAAAGGAAAAGTTTGCCAACGTTCCGATATTAAAACAATATTCCCTATTTGGCATTACTATCCTTAACATTTCTCCGAAACACCTATTTTTAATGCAGAAAACTGTCTCTATTTCATCTGGTTTGTATGCAAATCTAATTTGCAATCGTTTCTTTATTAGTTAATCGAACATTAAGATCTTTTGATCATAGTTGTGGGAATAGTGTGTGTGTTCATGATAATTATTTGCATCGCTGCATTCTTTTCTGTGTAATTAGTTTATTTGCTAGACACTACACCACATCCAATCATTTCTAGAGACAATTTATAGCAGACAAAAGTAAAAAGGCAAACACTGATGGGAAATAAGTTTCATATAGTTTTACAGCTGCGTATTAGTTAATAATATTTGGATCAATTATTATGTTTTGTACCTCCATGTTAAAATGAAATATACGATCAACAACAGTGACACATATGGAAATATGTTTCTAACCATTTGTTCAAGCGTAATAACGAAATGTCTCTTGATATATCTATTGTAAAAAGCTAGATAAGATTTACTTTATTCGTATAAAATGTTTACCTAGCCCGCTTTATAAAGAACTTACAAAACATTGCATCATTGAAACATTTCTTGAGACACTTTAGAGCAGATAAAAGTAAAAATGCAAGCACTAATGGAAATTAAGCTTCATGTAGTTTTAAATCTGCCAATTAGAAAATACTTTTTGGATCAATTGCCATGTTTTTTACATCCTTGTCAGATTGAAGTCTAAGATCGAGAACAATGATTCCCGTGTAAATGTCGTTTTTCTCCATTTGTTGAAGTGTAACGACGATGTGTTGTTTTACTGTATCTGTCGTTAGAACCTAAAATAGCATTTGTGTTTTTTACTTGTACCAAATGTTGAACTGAATAACTGTATAAACAAAGTATCAATATCCAATGATAGTTTCCGTAATCGAATGTTGTAATTGATCCACTGAAATAAAAATGTTTTGATAGCGATCAGTGACATTAAGAAATTCTTTCATTTCAAATTAAAAAATTAGATAAAATGCAAAGTGTACCGTGAAATATTTGCATTTCTATTGCAGCACGTAGCAGGATAGCAACTTTTATTCCTCGTGTCACTGCCGCAAAAAAAAAATGCACAGTAGTATGCAGCATGAAAGTATGAATTCACAGTATTGGGAACAGAGTGAATAAATATCGCTTTCTCTAAGGACTCAAAATGGGTAAAGTTAGGTGTAATATAGTAAATGAAAATTATGTGCATATAACACTTACTTCGTGTGACGACTGTAATCGACGATGAAAAATAAATCTGAATAAGTTTAATTTTGCACTAACGATGCTATTTCTAATAGATTTCGGAGGAAGTAAATATAATGGCAGCGACGAATTAATTTTAACACTATTAAACACCAGTGCGATACCTTAAATTCTAGTGTCTTGTAGAAAGCCTAAATAATTATTTGTACATAATGAAAACTACACGATAATTTGCAGCATTTTGATTGTTTCTTGGGAGACTATTTTCATAATTCTGTAATGCGAGCACTTTCTTGCTGAATTAGATTCTAATGTCACAATGTGCAATATATATATACATAGTAATTTTTAGGGGTAATTTTAATATCGGGCAAATTTCCATTTCAACGAGCTATCAAACGTCGTTATGAAGAGACAGATAATGTCAAGATGTTTTCCTATGGTAAGGTAATACTACAGTTGCTGCAGGTCTGAAGCTTTATTGATACATTGCCATGACGAATAGGAAGACGCCAGCAGATATTCTTTAATTAATTTTCACAAAATTAGGTTGGAAACTAACATTCAAAATGAGTGTTTTACGTATCAAATTTCCACCAACTTTCATATAATGCGTGCTGTTGCAATGTATCTATAGCGCCAATAAAGTAGAGACAACAGCTGATACGTAGACATCTAATTGGAAAAATGACCCAGAAATTCTCTGTCTCTTACATAGATGAGTACAAAACCTCATCCAAATTATCGTTGTATAGCAACGTTGTTTTAATTGTCCTTAATATCACATTTTCTGTTCAGATTTCAGTCCATTTAGCACACTTTTAGGCATCTTATATGTGCAGTTTTTATTAATATCCTTAATTTCCGTTTAGAGAAAGAGCTCAAAGAATTTTCAGGTCATGACTTGCCACAATTGGGTAAGTATTATTCTCACCATTTCATGAAGTGCAATGATGAAATGGTTTTTATTTTATTTTTTTTGTTGGTAGAAGATAACATGACATTTTCTTTATTTTTACCACACGTTCACCTGTACTACTCAGAAAACAAAGTCTCAGTGCTTGCGAAAAGTTTCATTAAGCAAAGTTTGTTATCAATCTTTCTAAAATAAAGGTGAAATACCTTATTTTGCAGTACTTTCATTCTCACGATTTTAAATATACTACTACTTTAACATTCCTTCGTTTTTCTTTCTTTCTACCATCTTTCATACGCGTTACTTATTTGTATACGTCTTTCTTCTTACTTCAATCATTTACGAATTCGTGCATTCTCTTCCTCTCCTCTTCATTTAGATTGTGTTTCGTTCCTGCCTTCATTTGACAGTTTCATTCCTTCTCCCTACATTTGCCGATCACAGCATGATATAAGGTTTCGTTATATCACCATTTCTGCATGCAAATATTTATTTCCCATACACTTATATATATATATATATATATATATATATATATATATATATATATATATATATATATATATATATATATATATATATAGTATATATATATATATATATATATATATATATATATATATATATATATATATATATATATATACTCACAATGCAAAGCAGTCACGTTCTCTTTAGTCAACAGATTTCAATTGTACTTAAAATTATTAACTTTCTCTTTACTAATACAGTTTATGGTAAAACTTCAACTGTAACTTTTATTGCGCTATTTAAAACAAACACAATTATGGTCAAAATAGTTATGTTGTATCGATTAATCTTGAAGTTGTGTACTGTAATTGTCCTCTTATTGTAATATTGATGTGCAATGGAGTTGACCAGATACACATTAGATATTAAAGATCTGGCCACATTAATGACTTGTACAGCGGCAAAACATACAGTTTATTAATTTATCAGAATACCACTTTAATGACACCACACATTTTATTGTCTTTATAATATGTGCTGAAATTCGCCCATAAACATGAACGTCTTATCGAACAATACAGGCATATTGTTTATGCTCTGCAGTGCTGTAAATGATTGATTCGCATATCCTTTATGCATTCGTTTTAGCTGCCAATTTTATGACAAAACAGCACAAGCAAAGTAGAATCAAAATCTTACTGCATGTGGATTCAATCCTATTGTGATAGTTCACTCTATACATTAGCATCGTCTACAAAGGGCTTAATAACTCCTTTAACTGTCTCTGGTTCATCGTTTGCACAAATGATGAGGAAACAACTTTGGGCCCAGGGCAATACCTTGTGGAACACCAGTTCTAACTTCTGCTGAGTTATGGCTTTAAATATGCTATTAATTGCATACTCTCTGAAATAATCTGTTACCAAAATCTTAATATTTAACCTAAATGTCCACAATATTTCACTTCGGTATCTGCAATTGTGGTGATATTCGCCAAATGTTTGTAATATCTTTCCTATATATATAAGATAGAAAATGCTTGTAGTTTTGTTATTAACAGCATCATCATAAAATATGCATAGCATGCCAATCATGTGTTTTCCAATGAATATCAGCACATAAGCGATTTACTTCTATCTCTTGCGCGAGATACAGAAAATGTAGACATAAAATACAGGAGGATAACTTCGGAATTTAATGCATGTATGTATGTATATATGTGTGTATTAGAAATACATATCTATATATTTTTTCTCCCAAAGAATAATACCAAGATTGTGCACATAATGTAGGTACGGTAAATGCTGTGCAAAAGATAATATTGCAAAGTATTTAATGGAAAAGAGTTGATTACTGGTAGCAACGAATCAATATTAGATATGTTTACGTTATGGGTGTTTCCTTTGTACATGAAGTAAGAGGAAGATGTCATTTTGTCGCATTGTTAATCACTCTTTGAAATCGCAACAATAATTGTCAAATTCTATCATGCAGGTTTATCTAGTTACGTGTTACAATCTGAACTGATCTAAGCAGAATAATATTAAAGCGTCTAAATCGACTTGGTAGATCTTTGGTAATGATTGGAAAAACAACAACAGCAACGATAATGATGACAGTGTGCTCACAAAAACAGCAATAGCAATACAATAACAACCATGCGGAGGATAAATCCTCTATCGACACCTTGACTTCTGAGGTGATGATACCATTTATACAATTAAATTAACAAAATCTGAGTTGCTTATCTGGAGTCAAGCTCAAGGTTTCTAAAGAATATTTTTGTCATTTGGCTTATTCGAAAGTATTGTACTGGAAGATGATATCCTTATGATCCCAGGAACGTAGATGGTTGGTATTTCATGTTCCAGCTTAGGACGTTTCCCCCGAAATATGACTAGAAGATGTCAGACGTATATAATGGGGTAAATTAAGGTCACAAACCTTCATCAGTGCTAGCGTCTCAGCGATCTTAATTACATTTTTCGATGACACATGACATATGATATTCTTACCAAGATAGACCCGAAGGCATCTATGGGCGACTCTCCCGGTGATATAGGAATATATGGGAAGGAGGAGTGTATATTTGAATGTGATACACTATGACTTATAGCTTATCACGATATAGCATGGAGATACCGATGCAGTATCAAATCAATTCTCGGTCAATAGTATAGTCAGGCCCAGCGTTGTCATACCTAGGAACTGACACATTTTTGCCATTTTCTTTTCGGCATTAGATTCCAATAATTTGGATGTATCTGTTGGTACAGGTAAGACA
>JAECUM010022551.1:0-44971 GCA_016617855.1 Megalonaias nervosa | reverse complement strand
TGTTGTAATGATTCAAAATCACAAATAATTTTTTCAGGATTAAGTTGATCGGATATTTTTATACCGTCATATTGTAATTTTTTAATCGCAGAAATAATAACATTAATATTTTCATAATTTGTTATATAATAAATATTTATTTAAATCACAATAAATTTTTTCTACATAACACATATTTACAATTTTACGTCCAACAGGCAGGCGCAGATAGAACAAATTAATGTTTCACTTACCTGCTTCCTCCTGCGAATGCACCTGCAGAATGACTACGAAGAAATATTATGGCTGCCTTTAATAGCGTTATAACGCCTACGCGGAATTTCCCAATGGAAATCCCAAATTGTTACGTAATGGAAATCCCCAAACTGTTCTAGAAAATACGTAATGGAATTCCCCAAACCTTTACGTATTGGAAATCCTCCAACTGCTACGTAATGGAAACCACCAAAACATTCTCGAAAATATGTAATGAGTCATATTGGACATTCCGCGTAGGATTCATAACGCTATAAAAGTCAGCCAGAATTTTTCCTCGTAGTCATTCTGCAGGTGTATTCGCTGGAGTAAGCAAGTAAGTAAAACATTTTCTTGAACTTAGTGTGAAGTATTGCCTGACAGACCGGAAAAATATTTTGTTATACATATTAATTTTTAGGTCCTCGCCATGATACTAAATCTGTCTTCTTCACCACGTAGATCTTTTAGTGATCTTGTTCTACTCAGGAGTGGCACCATATCGCTGATTACAATTCTTGGAAAATGCTTATAAATTTATCAGGAAAAATCAAAAAGTGTAAATGTTACTCCACTGACAGACACTTAAGTTACTGAATATAACAGTTACTGAATATAACACCAAAAAAATAATCGTGGCAGTCATTACTCAAGTAATTGCACTGGGAAATACCCTAAATACTAGGTGACTGCTGAAAAAGTGCCGTAAAAGATATCATTATAAATTTGAAATAAAGTCTTAAAAATTCTGTGAAAATCTGTGAAAATCTGTGAAAAAGTGCTGTTTTTAACCAAATTTTTACGTTTTTTCATCAGAATATCAGTAGTATTTCTTATTTTTTGAGGGATAAACCTCATGAAAATCAATTATAAAACCTATGAGAGAAAATGAAATTTGTTGACTTTGGGGCGGGCTTTAGCTAAATTTTGATGATTTTTGGGGGATGAATTTCGGCTGATTTTTAGCTGATTTTTTTTGTCTGAAATTGATTGTCTGACAATGATTTTTTGATTTCTCTAATAATTTCTCTAATTGACCTCCTTGAGGTTTAGCCCTCAAATTAAAAAAAAAAATCGGACAGATAAAAATGATCGCGGATTACGCAGTAACAAGCGGGACAACTCTAATGGAGAAAGCGTTTGCTTGACAGAGTTATCTCCCTTCATGTGTGTAATACCGAAATGTGATTTTTGTTTGAATTTCTTTGAAAATGCCAATTCTCTTACATTATCCGTGACATATTGTACTGAACGCATGAAACGTCAAAATATTTAGCAGCTGCATTCATCGATGGAAATATTATTTCTTCGCCTGTCTCTACATTTACAGATTTAATAACTCTCCTTGCAACTATTTTGTGTTTACAGTACCTCCTCATGCAGAATTCTAACTCTGTGTAATAGCTCGCAAATTACATAAGAGTTATTTTTCGTATTTGAATAAATATGATCGATCACAAGATCCTTTTAAATCAGTCCGTGAAAACTTTCGTACACCAATCTATGACAAAGATACATTTTATTATTCCCGATATTGAATATGAGATACACAGTATTAATGACAGCCCCAACTGTTTTTTTTCCATTGACAGTGCCTGATTACACCATCACGAGATGCCTCATAATTCTTGATGATGGGTTGTGTTACGAATTCATTTTGCTCCATTTTTATAGTAATATTATTTGTTTAATTAGTAATTTTGAAAAACTGGCAAGATAATCTTCGGCGCTTTTTATTGGAGATTCGATTCCATAGGTATTATATTTTTTATCACAATACCGTTTCAGCTCCCTGTATTTTTTACCACTGCATTCTACACACAACCGAGTTTCTCCTCTAACCCAACACCACATCGTAAACACGGTTGTGGTCATAGACTCCCTCTGCGAACACTTTCCATGTGGTATTCATTTACGCAAGCTTTGTTACAAGGAACTGTATAACCTATCATAAGCCACTTGTATTTATTGTTTGTTTGAATCATTATATATATATATATATATATATATATATATATATATATATATATATATATATATATATATATATATATATATATATATATATATATACCACATACATTAAAAAATAACATGCATTTAAAGTGTTGGTATAAAGCAATTTGATATACCAATACTATTGGTATATCAAATTGTGATCCGCCCATGGCGCAATAATACCCGTATATAAACGAGAGCGTCTGCAGTTGATTCTAGATCAATGATCAATTTCTACACATTAGTCACTAGTGACGTATGAAAATAACGATGAAAAGTATTAATAATCCCCGTTTTCTAAATGAATTTAATATGGTACACATTTTTATCACAATCCTTTCTGCTTTCTGATCTCCCCTCCCCTCTCATGCATAACGGACAAACTGCGCAGAAATGTGGAATGAGAGAGTAAAGGAATTTGGGCTGGGTTAAAACCTTGAAATAGAAATTACACCAAGTAACCTACAAGAATATGGTTCGTCGTAACGTTACATGTGCACTTTCCTTAGGATTTATCTTCAGTGTTTATCAGTGATACAAAGTTGCAAACCAGTAAATTCCTTGGATATGTGGTACACATACTGTGACATATTTAATGTTATGTTTTGTTGTTTTTTTCTTAAACACACCACAAAGTTCTAAAAAATCGATAATTATTATTTAAATATGAAAATGTCCAAAGGCCTCTCTCTCTCTCTCTCTCTCTCTCTCTCTCTCTCTCTCTCTCTCTCTCTCTCTCGACCATCGTAGCAGGATAAGGGGTAAAATGTATGAAATGGCAAACGTAGAGGATTTTCATTTGTGTCATCCCACGATGTCTCTGGACTTATGAATGATGATAACAGTTAAGTCGAACCGACCAAAGGATGAGAGAGAGAGAGAGAGAGAGAGAGAGAGAGAGAGAGAGAGAGAGAGAGAGAGAGAGAGAGAGAGAGAGAGAGAGAGAAAGAGAGAGAGAGAGTTTGTGGTCGGTTGTACTGTTGCTAAAGCAGAATAATGACTTAGATCAACTGTAAATATATTAAAATATTTTAATTACCTCTTGTTGATTCGTCAGTTGGCTTAGTTTTTATTCCACATTAATTTCCATGCGTCGATATCTGAATGGCGTAGCTATCCAAGTGTTGCTACTGCTCTACTTTTATCAGTAAAACCATCTTTCATGTTTAAATCATAAGTATGTATCATATCGATTTAATCAATGTGGAGAAAAATAGAAACCAAGAAAAGAAAGCAATCAACTTATCAACATGCAGAGCTGATTGTAAATAGCCACTAAAGGCATAGAACTACATTTTGTAGCGGACCCACTCGGGGATGTGAGCAGTTCATTCACTAGGTCAATACATGGCTGCCTGTAGTAAATCTGAACTCCGTTCACAGGGCAAATATATGTATTTGTATGTGATATAAATAAAATATATGTACAGTAGGTACGCTGTATCAATGATATACTACTCGTTGTATAAATATTTCATTCAAAGGAAACTCAGCAAGTTTCGTTTCCTTTCAATGAAAACATTGTACATCTAGTGGTATATCATTGATACAGCGTACATACTATATATATATATATATATATATATATATATATATATATATATATATATATATATATATATATATATATATATATATATATATATATATAATAATAATAATAATAATAATATAAACAATACCAGCACGTAGAATGTGTGACCGGTTTCGCTTTATTGCTTCATCAGACTGAATTCAAACTGAATTCAATATCATTGAGTACGTCATTAAATACATTTTGTTTCTAAGTGATCGATAATATAAACAATATGACATAAACAAGATGGCGTCATACTTATATTTTCAACCTAATTATCTTATTCTTGAACGAATAGTAGACACGGAGATATGCATATACAGCACATATTATTGATATTTTCGTACACAAAAATACATAAAACTGGATCTTAAAGATACATATATCTCTATTGAACACTATCACAAACATTTATATGAATAAATAGAGATAAACAGTTTTATTAATATTTTGATTTTGTATAATGCATATTTGAATAGTGTGTGTGTATATATATATATATATATATATATATATATATATATATATATATATATATATATATATATTATTGACGAATGTTCATATTTTATCTGAACTCAAGTTATATAATAAAAATTTATTAAAAAATTATGGTGTGCATAATATTTATAATCATAAAATGAATAAGTATTTTATAATTAATTAATCATAATATATTCAGAATTAATTTTAAAAATTCCCTTTCATTTGTAAAGAATTATTAAACTTAATTTTATGATATTAGTTTATACTTTCACTAGTCAAGTTATTCAGTAAATTAGAATAATATAAAATTATTCTTAACTAAATTGTAGACAGGGGACATAATTGAAAAAAAATTGATTAATGGGTATCGTAGTGTTTTGGAATTTAGACCTTTTGGATATACCGTATTAAGATGTGGAATCCAATAGGTTTCCTTTAGCAGACATTCCATCTCAGAATCAGCTATAACAATAGGTTGGAAGGAGAAATCTTGCAAAGAATGGGAATTCTTGTTAAAATGTGCGGCAATATGAGATGAAAATGATTGATCGATATAATTTTTTTTATGTCTGATCTATGTTGATTCATACGTTTAGATATTTGTTGAGTGGTTCGTCCAATATATTGGATGCCACATTTTTTTCATGTGATGAAATAAAGAACGTTTGATGTTGCACAATTAGTATCACAACGCATATTAAATGTTTCTTTCGCATTATTACTATTGAAAGAAGTATTTTTATTAATGAAAAACTTAATTTAGGTTTTGGTAGTTTGTCAAGATCTTAATTGCAGATAATCTCTCAAACTCATCCATATTTTAATTAAAGCAAATATATATTTAAATTGAAGTATTTAGATAGATAGATAGATAGATAGATTGATAGATAGATAGATAGATAGATAGACAGATAGATAGATAGATAGATAGATAGATAGATAGATAGATAGATAGATAGATAGATAGATAGATAGATAGATAGATAGATAGATAAACATAAAAGATCTGGCTTTAACGAATAAGGATATAACTGATCGTATCCGTGAAGCTTAGAGGGCTTGTGTGGTAAACATTCAGAATTATTGATATTATCGATACTAGAATGAATGACGAGCGAGCAGCAAAGATTATTAATTATCTCAACAATCAAAGATATTTTATTGTAATAAAATTTATTGTGAAGACAGATGACGATACTTGGATTATCCGTGACAAACGTGACCCTACCCGACTTCACACTGGAAATAATATTGTCACGTTAAATACAAATTCCAAACCAGGAATGTTGACTGGTATTGACAAACCATATTATGAAAGAGGGTATCCTGCGACTGCAGATGTTTATCCTTTGTATCCGCTAAATGATAAACCTGGTGTTGATGATCTCAAACCGATGAAACTGTCAAGGTTAAATTGTTTAGCTGAACGAATTACAGAACACTTGACAAACGCGATACGTGGAAACAGTTTAACGGATTTACGACGTAAAAAAATAAATGAGTGGACGGAAACAGTTAAAGATACCGGAGCGTCTATCAACGACGTTGATGAGTCAGGAAATGGATTGAAGTTCCCAATAACAGTGAAAACACTAACCGGAGAGATTTTATACAAATCGAAATATGAATCAAGGGGAGCTCCGATAGAAATCATTGATCATAACACACATGCATGGACATCGGCCGTAACAATATTTCCACCAAACAGAACTTCTAAATTTTATAATGATTATATATTCGATTTTATCAGAAATATCAGTAAGAGTGACCCTGTATCCGTGTGGTTATTTTAAAGTTCAGAATCCGTAAACTATGATCAGTTTGTACGGCCTAATGGCCATATTTATCGTGTCGAATCACTCCACGAGGAAATGAAACATTTTGCATTAAATATACCCCTGAAGATGTCAGGGCCGAATAATTACTGAATAATTGTTTTACCGTTCCGTCAGTTGCTGCTCACTTTGCTCAGGAGAAAAATGCATGGAAACCGACACGATTGGAATTTCTTGAAGATATTCAACGCAGTTGTGTCGAGTACGGACACGGCGGATTATAGAATACTGAATACGATTGTAAGGATGTGATCTCGGTTGATATGGTACCATGTTATCCTGGAAGTTTTCTTGGAATGGGAGAGTGTTCTGAGTATTTCAAGAGATCTGGACATCCAACAAACGAGATGACCAGAGTTGCAATAAACGGACCTTTAGCAGATTTTGACCTGACTGGATTCTCTTGTACATAAACATTCGAATTTGCACAAAATCTCCATCCGATTGATATGTGTGGTTTGGAAAACATTTTTCAGAAAAATATTGGGCTCCAACGGTTTTATTACGATACATGGTTGATGTAAAAATATTGATATCGTTGAAAGTAAATGAAGCAGTTATATCATATCGTCCGCAGAAACAAGTTTGGTTGCCGCAACCTGATGACTTTGCCAAGTATCATAATACTATTATTAACGATGTCAGAAACGAAAATTTTAATATCAGTAAGGAAGATATATCAGTAAGAAAATTGCTGAGTGTAAAAATGAGCACGAGAAAAAGTTGCAGAAGATCTCGGTAGAAAAATGATCGGTAAATTTACTCAGGGTAGTTCATGTGATCATAAAACGACGTTTTACAAGATTAATCATCGACGATGCTGAACTCGATTTTATAATTGCTGATACAACAGAGAAAAACACATTTATAAGTCGGAGTAATGCTTGTTTATCAGAAGCCACTAAATTAGGTACAATTGTAAGCAGTATACTCCTTTAAGATCTTCGATGCTCGCGTATCTGCCGACATTGAAATTAAGGGGATATATTACAAAAATAATAATCAAGTATCAAAATCATCAGTACCATCAGTATCTGATCCTGTGGGCAGACAAAAAAAAAACATTTATCTCAATGGGTGTGGTGGATCTGGTAAAAAACGCGTGCGATTGAATTATTTCGTCGCAGTATATTATCAGAGTTTTTTTAGATGGTGCGGAGATGCATGGACCCCCTGAACGAATGGGTGAAAAATACGTTCTTGGAATTATTATCTGGGATGAAATATGTACGGTATCGTTGGAAGTATTAAAAATGTTTCTTGATTGGTTATTGGTGAAAAATACTGCTGTGATAATGTGTGGTGATCATGGTGAACCACCCCCTTTTGTTGGACAGTCTCCGCCTGAATGATTAAAAGCGTTTGTAGATTATTTTGAGGAGATACCTGATCATCATAGAGCTATTGATGAACCACTGAAAGAATTTAAAAAGTTAATCAGACTGCAGCCAGATAGAATACAGTGTGAGATAATGCGTGCACTAATTCCGGAAACATATAAATAATTTTTGGAATTTCTGGAGGCCTGTTGATTTAAGAGTTGCAAGTAGAAAGATAGTTCGTGATACACTTCAACAACAATTATTTCTGTTACATAATGAAAGGCTTTCAAATCTATCTGTACAATTGTGTTATCGCCCAGCAGAATATTAAAGCTGAGATTCCAGGAACTGATGAAAAACAAAATATCGTACTAAATGATATTGTTTTTGTTCCTGTCAGTGCTGTTGAGAGCGGGTTAATGATGGAAAAAAAATCCATGGACACTAGGATACGCTATAACGATTCATTCGTCACAAAGATTAACTATTTCTGATACAAATATTTGGATTATTGATGATTGTATCGAATGGTCAAATTTAGTTTATCTCGTAGTATCTCGAGTCAGAAGAATGTCTCAGCTTCGAAGGGTTGTAGATTTCACCGACACCGATGATGTAGTTGATAACAAAGTTGTCAAGAAAAAATTATCTGGTTATAAACAATGTGACAAAAAAAAATAAACGCGACTTTGATCTCGATGTTGAATTTATTATGACACTGAAACAACGACAAAATAATCATTGTGCAAGCTGTAACTGTTATTTGTTTTGGGAGCATTCAAATAATAATCCAAAACAGTTTACCGTTGATAGAATTAATAGTAGTCTTGGTCAAACACGCGAAAATATGATGTTGACCTGTCTTAAGTGCAATCGACGTCGAGGAGCCAGTTTACAAAAGTAAACGCGGTGGTAATTGTGTATCCTCAGGAATTACTTGTAATTGTTCACGTACAAATCCACGCTGAGGAGCAGTTGAATCTAGTCTGTACATTGCTGGTCTACCCGTGGATCTTACCACGCTGGAAATTTTATGTGTGGTTACACTCCAGACTGGGTCAGTCGCTCGTTTTTTTATCACCTTCAAGTTCATCAGGTTCATATAAATATCATACAGTCACATTACCAAGTACTGGTTGTTTTGAAAAGGAGTCATGTCGTTGTATTGGTATATGGTGTTTTTGTGATTGCATTAATAGGCATCATGTCAGTTGCACGCATCGAGTAATTTCGTTATTTAACGCAGCTATCACACTTGGTAATCTTGCAACCAATTCACGAGATCGCTTGTCTGTGGATATTTTCTTTGCATACTGGTATCCAAAATAACCGCTCAGCAAGTGTTCGATTAAATCGTTCAACAATTGCCTGATAGCGATGAATTGCGGTATGTCCTCATCTGATTTTCACGTTATGTTCTTTCA
Organism: Megalonaias nervosa; assembly: GCA_016617855.1. Classification (NCBI taxonomy): domain Eukaryota; kingdom Metazoa; phylum Mollusca; class Bivalvia; order Unionida; family Unionidae; genus Megalonaias; species Megalonaias nervosa. The sequence goes on along the minus strand of JAECUM010022551.1, from coordinate 36,096 downwards.
TCAGAGATAATACTGCACCAAGAAATTCTTTGCCAGGATCAACCTGTAATAGCTGTGGCCATCGCAAGGGTCCTCGTTGATAAATTCGTTCAAACGCAAATGCAACTTCAGTTGCTGTTGATAGTGGTTCTGCTTCTTTATATCTACTTGCAACGTCAACGACAATTAATGCGTATTTGTATGTGCGTGATTGACGTCTACGTGTTTTAATAATGTGGTGTGGTAAAAATAAAATATCTTCTTGATGAACATCATTGGGAGTGCTGACATCAAAATGTGCGTACTGAATTTTTTTAGGCGATAGTAGATAAATTTGCCATATTGCCTGTCGTGCAAACCAATTTGCAGCAACAGAACGTGAAACATTTGCTGCATCAGCAAGTTTACTAGTCGCTGCTCTGCCTCTCCAATATCCTCTCGGGCTATAATAAATCGATTCCATTATGATAATAATTAGTTGATTAATTACCGGCCCCAAGTGCTAGTTTACCTTTCATCGCAGATTTTACTAGGAAGCTAGCAAGTTTTTCTCTGACAGATTTATTTTTTATGGAACGTAATGCATGAATCAACTTCACATCTGCAATATGTCGTTGTTGTAAATCTTTGTTCTTATACTCAACATCATGAACATGACACGCTTGATCAATAGCGTTTATTGGATACTTTCCAGGTCTTGGTTGATCTCGTTCGTCAAGTCGAATATCAAATCGAGTTCCAGGACCACATTAATTATAACTGGGCAGATGTTTCTCACCAGGGTATTTAGCCCATGGAGCTCCTGGTAATTTTCCCAGTGAAACAGCGATATCACTACCTGTCAGGCGAGATGAAATAAATTTGCATATTTTGTACCACATTTAACACACTTACCTGTAAGTGCACGCTTTTTATTTTTATGTTATTATTGTTGTTAATCCAGTGGTGGGGGTGGATGCTCTGCATCGAACACAATATAAATCCATATTATTTATTATATATTTGTACAACATGGATGTCACTGACTTCTCAGAGACACGAAAGCAAGAGCCAGTCAAAATCATCCAGCGCTACCAAATTCTATCAGAGAAATTATCAAAGGCCCATCTGGGTCTGGTAAGACGCAATTGTTGCTTAATCGGATAATGAGATGGCTCAAGTGGGATAAGTTATATTTAGTGGCACCATCTGTAGATGATCAGAGATGTTATGAAGTGCTTAAAGATTTTAATGAAAATACAAAGTTGTTGGACGAGGACGGTAATGATATTATTGATTTTATTACCAATATCGATGAAGCCCCATCTGTAGATGACCTCGATGGACTTATTAATAATCACGTAGTATATGATGATGTGTTGCTGGACAAACAATCAAATCCAGCTCGGATATTTTCCAGAGGTAGACACAAAAATATTGATGTTATACTTGTTACTCAGCAATATACACAAATACCTAAAGTGATCTGCGATAACTGCAATATTTTAGTTGTGTTTAATGGAGTCGATACACATACTTTGCGAAATATTCATCAGACTTGGTTTTCAGGGGATATGAACATAATTAAATTTAAAAACTTGTTTTCAAAAGCACAAGCTACCCCACAGGGATTTATCACGATACATTTACATGATCCTAGGTCGAGGAATCGTATAGGTTTCGATAAGATCTTCAGTTAATTACAGCAGCAGAGAGGGTGACAACCAACAGTGAGAGGGCAAATAGCAAACGAACACGTATAAAGAATGAAAAAAAAAATACGTCAACGATGGAGTAACAACCCACACGATTTGACGTTATTGCGGTCTGTTTCTCCCGGTACGGAAATGCACTCGATTAGAGGCTTCGGTTTGACGTTATTGACTTTATTTTCAGCCTTCGTAGGAACCTTGATTTTTGCGAATGGACCCTTCTATCCAAGTGGAAGATTAGATTGTTTAGATTTAGGTTGAACACCCCATGAGTTTTCATTCGTATTATCCAGTATCGGCCCTTATCTCTGTGTCGGTGCACAACAAGTTTGATCCTACCTGTAGCATCTCTAGGAACTCTATTGAATATCAATTCGCGTAGTAGCGGTTGACGACTTTAGCCTTGATTATGTTGTGAATGTGGTTTGATGGTTATTCGTTCTCGTTCAGAAATCAGTGGTTCGCCAACATGTTGAGTGACACAGATATTGCATATCAGAAGAGAGACTGCATTTTTTGCTCGACACCTTACATAGAACCGTATAGCAACTCCTACTGTCGATCTTCTAAACCATTCTCTCTCGGGCATATGCTTGCAAATTAGGGAAGACTTGTCTTTGCAGAGGTACGTGCCTAAATCTGTGGTCTTGCTTCATGAAGTTACTTGGGCACGTACCAAATGGTCCTGGAGGCTTTTAGGTCTACAATACGTAATCATAGGAACTTCTTGAAATATCGAATGTTCGGACGATTCAGTATTTTGCCAATGCATCTAAATAATCTGATGTAGGTTTGGGACCAAACATTGGTTTAGAGTGTTCCTACAAAGCGGACACCCTTGTTGGTTTTCTTCTTGTTATATTTTACGAGGGCTCATCTGGCGAGGAAGCTAGTTTTGTTAGCGGGTTCTTTAATGTAGGTCCTTCAGTATCATCTCTTTCGAAGGTGTCCCATGCGCTCTCCGAGTCTCGATGGTCAAAACAGCAGGATTAGAGTGAATATGTTTGGTACGAAGGCACATATGTAAAGTAGAATTTTTATTGCGTGCTGCAGGTTGCAGCTGGTTAGGAGTAGATGCTGTTGAAAGTCGGTAGGTCTAGAATACATATCAGTTTCTATGTTGCCCTCCAAAAGCGTAGACTGAGTATCCAAAACGATACTAGACCTGTTAGAGGTAGGCGTTGACAAAGTAATTTTCACCAAGATTACGCGATCTCCCATGATGTGATATAATTTCTCAGCGCCATTCCTCAAGCAGGTGTGTGTGTGTGTGTGTGTGTGTGTGTGTGTGTGTGTGTGTAAACGGAATAATTTTCCCCTCCAATTTTCGTTTATCGTCACATTTTTTTCCGTTTTAGTACGAATCGGTAATGAACAGAACACAGACTTTATTCTTTTCTTGAAATCTCAGACCACACACTAATAACATTGTGATAAAAATAATTCATTCATAATTGGTGGGAAATTGTGCTGTGAAGGTGTTAAATGTGTAGTACTTTTGATAATAAATATATAACCTGTATATGTGTATTTGAAGACAAATATTGGAGTGGGAGAAACGTGTCATTGAGACCAATATTTCCTAAGTTCAACCTTAACATTCCCTTAATCGGAATATGCATTACTTGAATATGTCAAATGGATAGTGATTTCATCCTATAGACCAAACAAATATTATATATTTATATAGATAATAAAATGTTTCTTTAACAAATTAAGTTCAAATAAATGGTTTGTATAGAACAGAACAACAAGGCGTTGAAAACTTTTGATATCACTCTTGCTATATAGTCTCTGTTGTGCCGAATTCTTCATTATAATTTCAACGAATTTTGGCACATCAGTGTAGAAATATTTAAGTTAAAGTAGTTTTTAAGTTGTAGAAATATTGGTCTAATATAAAGGCAACTTTCCGAAAATTCAGATAATTTCACTTTGAAAAGAATGAGCAGTTGAACAAATAGTGTCGTTCATCATCGTTATCGTTTCTCTCGAAAAGCTTACAATATCTGCCATGATGTGGCATACTATCTTAATGCCATGCCCCAACAGGCAGTCTGAGAATATTCACAATAATTTGAACCAACGGAAAAAATTATTTCACAATGTAGAGATAATATGTAGTTTTGACGTTTCGGGTCATGATTAACAAGAAAACATTTCTTATCTACTGAAGGAAGTAGTGAAATTAGCTTTCCGTTCTTGAAAGTTCAAGGAGTTTTGGTTTTTACACAATTCTATCAAGACCACATATCCAGGCTCATATTGCTGCGAGACCAAATCGTTTAGAAATTCGAAGTCAGGAGTTAGTTTCAGTATCAATATGTTTGGGGTGGGAGAATTATTGATTAAAACTCATTCATTCATTCAATCATTCCTTCTTCTCTTCTTCATGATTATAATATAGTAATAGATTGAAATATGTAATTCTTCGAAGATGCATACCATTCTCAATTTATATAAAATACTGAAAACAACAATACTTTATGACGTGTTTCTCTTGTTATTTATGTATGAACGTACGTACGTACGTATGTACGTATAGTCTGGCAGGCTTTCTTTTTGCGATGGTGCCACATATTTCGATGCTAAGACTGTAGATTTAAAGCATATAATTAAAGCTATACAACAGTATATTACATGTGTATGTATCTTATTAAGTAGGTCTTCATTTGTCTGTCCGTGCGCCCAATGCCTTCCGTCACGATCGTTTCCATATAGGCAAATAAGTCATACCAATTGTAAACAACCCCCGATTTTGACAAATTTGGTATCAATATATAGGTTTCTCATCAGTCTAAATCGATCTATGCCAATAGACCTGTGTAATCATGCAAATAAGAAAGTTGGTATTTTTTACTCAGTACAGCATGCGACTTTACCGATCTTCATATTCTTACTATGTGTCTCTACCCTTGACCTTTTGCGATGATGCCACATATTTCGATGTTAATACTATAGATGTGAAGCATAGAATTAAAGCTATACAACAGTATATAATATGTGTATGTATCTTATTAAGTAGGTCTTCATTTGTCTGTCTGTGCGCCCAATGCCTTCCTTCACAAACTAAATCTGACAAATCCATATAGGCAAATAAGTCATACCAATCGTAAAAAAAAAACACCGATTTTGACAAATATGATATCAATATATAGGTTTCTCATCAGTCTAAATCGATCTATGCCAACAGAAATGTGTAAAAATGCAAAATGAAAAAGTTGGTAATTTTAACTCAGTATCGCTTGCGACTTAACCGATCTTCATATTCTTGATACGTGCATCTAACCATTGCCGTTCTGCTAATACTATAGATTGGAAGCATAGACTTAAAGCCATACAACATTATATAATATGTGTATGTATCGTATTAAGTACGCCTTCATTTGTAATCTGTGCGTGCGCCTAATGCCTTCCTATAAGAATGTATTCATAAAGGCCATTAACTAACATAAATCTTAAACTTTTACCTAATTTGATTAGTAAGATATAGGTTTATGGGGGGGGGGGAGTTGTTAAAAAATCGGTTTGTGGCAAAGGAATTGTGTAAAAGTTAGAATAATAATGTGTTAACCATATATTTATACTTCCACCTGGCTGATTAAATATCAATAAATCACAGATTTTAATAAAAATTTTAATTTATTTATAAAAATAAAACATATGGCTAAATATGTTCTTGATAATTGTAAAAACGTTGGTGCATTCAAAATTTATTTAATATGGAAATTAAAAAAGTTTAAATTTTTTACTGAGCCGAGATTATTACAGGTAACGGATGTTTATCCTATATTTCCTGTGTAAACGAAACTGGTTTCACCTGTAACTTACTGCTAACGTAACACGTCTTGCACCCTATGGCTAAATAACCGGCCGATACGCGTGAATAAATCTCAACAGTACACTTTTTATAACTACTTATATACCTTTCCCGTCTAAATCAATGGATCGCATGTTTCTTACAAATAAACCGATTTTTATAAATACGACATGGGGACATACGTTTTGGATAATTTTAGAAACGTCTGTGTAATCAAATTTTATTTAAAATGTAAATTGATAAAGTTAAATTTTTAACTGAGTCTCGATTAATACAGGTAATGGATGTTTTTCCTACATTTCCTGTCTAAATGTGATGGCTTTTACCTAGAACTTACTGCTATAATAACACGGCACAATATGTCCAAGCAGGGAGGACATATAGGTCCTCAGCAGAGACCGTTCCGGAAAGTTATGGAAAAGGCTTTGACGAATTTTACCTACCTGATTAGTATATGAGAAACTCAGTTTCTTCAATGTCGTTCGAAAAGATCACTACGCGTCGTCACCGCGAGGACGTTCTCAAGAAGTTTATTGACCAGCTGCTGATCGCCTCTAAACAAGCGGGCAATGTGGGTGTGGACGTCGACAACGAGATGGTGGAAATCCTCAATCATCATCTGGATCAAAAACTTGTGACGTCCGATCAGCATCGCATTTTGTACGAAGACTTGATATAGACAGATGGCTCTCACTGATACTACGCTACTGTTTAATTCGAAATCAGTCACGTCCACAGTGAGGTATAATCCTCTCTTGGAACTCGACCAACAATTGCACGAAATTGCCCTCATCTCTGCCGAAATCTGGAAGAGCTTCTTCAACGTTACCGTCAAAAACAATCGGCTTTCGTACGTCGTCGCACTTCACCAAAAACAAAAGATCACGATCACTCCAGGGGGATACATCATCACCGACATCGCCAAGTAAATCTCCTGTCTGATCACCGCCAACGGAGACGTATCGACCAATATTAAAATCGAACCCAACTATTCCACGCCACCTACGTCGGATCTCTCCTGGGGTTTAGCTATAGAACAACGTGTCACAAAATGGAGTGTACGAAGAAGATATACCCGTCAATATCACCGACGTCAACAGCCTTCTCATCAACTGCTTGGTCGCTCATGGATCCTTGTCTTTCCTAGGCTCGGCCCTCAATGTGATTTATTCCACCTCGATCAACGTCCCAACAGGCTCGCTCATGCATCTTTGTCCGAACCATTTCATTTACTATCCCATCACGAACACGTACGCGATCTCAGAAATCACCATGTGGCTGACAGATCAGTCTGGAAATTTCGTCGATAACAACAATAAAAGAATCATTTATTATCTGCATGTGCAAAGAAAAGCCGCATAGAGTCGCAAAATGGCCTAAAAACATTTTTCGCAGATTAAATAAAGATGATATCTTCGCGTGAACCTCGACATCAAATCGTCGGTGGATTCTTACCACACTCTTTTCTTCCGTACGAGCAGCCCTTCCAGGAATTGCGCCAAAGCTGTACTCATTTCTCTCAAGGCTGCCGAAGCGGGAGCCACCGGAGGAGCCTCTGCGGCTTGGACGGCCATATGACAAAAAATAGCCAGCAAAATCATACCGCAGTCATCACCGATGACCACACAGTCAGCGACAACTGCAGCAAGATCGTTGCCCACACCAGTGTCAGAGATGCCCATCTCCAGAGAGGCAAAGCAGTCGCTTCTAAAAACAGCCTGGAGCCTCAGCAATCGATCTGAAAAAATGTTATCAGGACATGGACAAAAGGGTTGGCGCACCACCCTCCTTGGGCACCATCATGTATGGATATGACTTAAAAAGATTATGGTAATTTTTATAACACTCATATAGCATATAGCATAGCATCATGTATTCAAGATTCACTCCCGATTATCTCCATCTCCCGTGGATGACTCGACCACCGAGTACGAGTACGTAAAGTATCAGAACACCAACATCACCAATCTTAACGCGACCACCCATCGAAAACTAGGGATGCGAGACAAAGACGTGTATCTGCTCCATATAAGGCCTTCCTGGAAGACCGTGGAAAAGTACAAACTAACGCTAACCCACCACTGGACAATGCAGCCAATGTGCACATCACACTCCAAAATTACGGGTGGTCCTTATTCAAGTCTGCGCAGTAACAACTGAACAATCCGACCATCGAAGAAATCAATGGCTACTTACCTCAAGCCAGCACCATGCTGAACCTGATCATGTTCAGCGATGACTACATGCGATCGTGCGCCACCAAAATGTGGTGGTTCAGAGATACTAATGAAGGAACGGCGGTGGGCACATAATATCCTACCGCTGCAGATCTGATTCCTGTGGCAACTACAGCGGATAGAGCTGGTGTGATTGGAGCTATGTTGAGAGCCAATCTCTCTTTCGCACGTACTGAAGGCTATAATGTCGGATTTTCCGCTCGACCCGCTCTCTCCAATACTAGCCACGAGGTCTGCATGTTTCTTCGTCTCAGCAGCCTCTTCGGAGTATATGGGAGTATCCGTACCATCTTTAGAGGGGTCAAACACACGCTGGTCTAGGAAAGAGATTCACCAGCTCAATACATGCACAAAGCGGGTGGAGGAGGAGCTGCATCGGATGGGCAATTCAGCATGACGTGGTTGTCGCTGTAGATACCCAAAATCACACCCTCCATAGCTCACATGTTTGAGCTGGAAATGAAGTTATCCAGATTTACTAAAAATCTGTATTTCGAACAACACCGCATCTACATGCAGCAGTTAACCGCAGATCAAGTCACCCCTCGTGGAGAATGGACACCATTCCAGGCAGCGAACTTCCTAGACACGTCTTCGTCACTTTTCAACTGGTCGCACAAGCACGTCGTTAACAACGTGGGTTTGTCTCGCATTCGAGTCCGCATCAACTCTAGGCAATATCCAGAGTGAGAACTCGAATGCAACTTCGCTGTAGGCACACGAAATTATTGTCGAGCCTACATGATCCTGATGGAAGCCATGCAGAAGTATCAAGACGTCTACACAGGCACACAAGTCTCGCTGGACGATTTTGATACATTGCATCCCATCTTCCACTTTGATGTCTCCAAACACACCGAACGTCTCAAAGACTCCTCTGCCGATATCCAAATCCGATGGACGGTCGCTGAAGCTGGTGATTACTTCTGCTACGCGCTCGTCACCTCAGACCGATTTATGACGTTGAATGTTCTCAATGGAAAAATGAATGTTCTTGTATAAATAAATCTGTTTTTGAACAATTCTGTTGTTCCGAACATGCCTAGAAAACAGCACAGACGACGGGATGGAGGCTCCCTTGCCACCGCCATCATTCCCTTCATCAAAACCATGGCTCCTAAGTTATTCGCTAATATCCTAGCTTCATAAGGACTCGTTGCTGCTACGAGAGCAATCACCGGAGCTACCCAAAAAGCAGTCATGGGCAGCGGAATGCTTCGTAAACGAGTCACAAAAAAGGAAATAATTAATAGCATTTCATATAAACGTCATCATGTCATACATTCCAGTAGATGTCACGCTGTCGCAGGAGCAGAAATAAAGTATCGCTGTGGCGGCCACTCATAGAAGACCGGTCTCCATACGACTGAAAGCCTCAGCACTTGTCGGACCCGATCTATTCATGCTTACCCAGCGTCAGACCACTGCCGTCGCCAAACATAAGGCAGCTAGAAAAGGTCTAGTTCTGAACTTATCCGCAAATCAACTGTCCAAGCAGGGAGGACTTATAGATCCTCTGCTCGCAGGCATCGCTGCAATCTTACCGATAGGACTTCTCGGCATTTGCAGAGGACTCCAGCTGCCAGGCACCACGCGCGAAAATGGTCTTGCTGACATGAGAGAAAAAAGGTCTTAAGCAACTTTGGTCTCGATATCTCTTAAAATCTCCCACTTTCCGAGGCGTCTTTCTAAAGATCAACTTCCTGAACAGATTAGACCCAAAGAGAGCTGCGTCGTGAGCCTCCAAAATTATGACGATGGACAAGGCAAACACTGGGTCGCTATCGATAACGATCCTCATTCCCACGATGTCGAGTATTTCGATTTGTTCGGATTACCTCCCCCTGATGAAGTCATACTCTATCTCCACACCGCTCATAAAAGAACAGTCTATAACTTGCTACGGTTTCAAGGGGTCGAGGATAGCACCTGTAAATGGTACTGCGTGGATTACATCCAGAGCAGACGTCAAGGAAAACACCCATCAAAACACTTTTAGATTTCATATAGTACCATGGGCTCGTGGTGTCTTAATTGTAAAGCCAAGATGGAGAGCGTCGACCCCGTCGAGGTGGTCACCGAAAATAATCGACACATGATCAAATCCAGGTGTGCTGTGTGTAGTTCTAAAAAATCACTCATCGCTACCGGTAAAGCTTAGTACAATGGATTTGTATACAGCATGCATCATTACGGAGATCGTGAGCTCGACACGAGCTGCGAATACCTTCGCATGCAAAGAAATCTGTGCGCGGGAGAGTGTAAAGGATGTGGACATCGACAAATTCTTGGATGTCCACGTCCTCTTCGGAAAACTTCCCAAACCTCCAGGAGGATGGACATTACCAGGACATAATTACACAGGGCCATGGAACCCCTTAGAACAACAAGTGGATGAAAACGATCCACCCCTTCCAGGTCAGGAACCCTACAACGGTGTTGATGCCATCGCCATGCATCACGATATTTGTTACAGAGATTATGCCGACGATAAAGCAGGATGCGATAGAATCATGCTGGAGTGACTTAAAAGAACTCAAGCCTAAAAATTTCAGAGAATGTGTCGACAGAGCTCTCGTCAGAGGAATCATTGTCACCAAACATAAGTTGGGAATCGGGATTGCTGCCATAGACATTGATCTCGCAGACGAACTTCATAAACAAGCATTTTCCACGACGCAGAGTCATGTTTCCATTATCTCATAACTGCCATCGACGTCTTTAGTAAATACGCTTCGGTCATTCCTCTCAAAAACAAAAAAGGCACTTCTATCGTAGAGGCATTTCATCAAATCACAGTGACAAGAAAACCGCATAAACTCTGGGCAGATCACGGTAGCGACTTTTATAACAACACCGTCTCAGACTGGCTTAAAAAAAATAACATCACTCTGTATAGCACTCATAATCCTCTCAAGGCCTCTGTCGTGGAATGATTTAACCGAACTCTCAAAAATCGCATACGAAAACAATTCACCAGCGATAATACTAACCGATACCTATATTTTCTTCCAGACCTCGTGGACCACTGCAATCATACCTGGCATCGAAGCATTCGAATGACTCCCGTAGAAGCCTCCTCCAAATCATCAAAACAACAGGTGGCAGAGGCCTTATTTTTAGAGCCAAATTCAAAGCAGGGTATCACGTCATAATTTTCAGACACAAATCCACGTTCGAGAAAGGATACACTCCCAACAGGACGGAAGCAGTCTCTGTCGTCGATACATTAGTATGTTCGAGACTACAGGCATGTTAACACATTCAATATTAAAACTTATTTGGGATACCACACTGGAAATCTGTTGGAACTTTATAAAGTTGGACTTGTGATAAAACGTTTAGGACTATTTAGGATTTAATTCACAATACTATAGGTTCTTTTTAAAGTTTCACTTTGTACTCTTAGGAAATAAATAAATTGTTGAATTTGACAAAACTTGTTGGTTATCGCTCTTTTCTGTTACTTAGTTTAAGACCATAGAGTCGTAACAGTCATCATAGATTTTCTCAAAATGAATCTGGGAAAAGTTTGGGAATATTTTTCAACATGTTAATGGTTATAAATATTTAGTTTTGAAACAAAAATAGCAGGCTAGAAGGATGTTATTAACTATCAATGACGAAGCTCTAAAAGGAAAAAGACAGAGTAAATCACCTACTCGAACGAGTCAGATAGTGGTGTTTGATTGGTCAAATGCCGGTGATTACATCAGTGTGAAAGTATGAACTGGCGGATATTGTCGTGTATACATGTGCGTGACACATGCAAACCACTAATCCGAGTTTCATCTGACACTTCCCACCCATTTTTAATAACTTTACATATATGTTTTGGTGAATAAATGTCTAAATATTGCAAATGGGTTGGAAGGGTCAGAGGAAACTTGGATTAAGGGCTATTGTTCATGCACAATTCAGTACAGGTGTTGGGGGATGGTACTCTGATTGTAAAGAAATGGCTAAAAATTATGGTAATAGTGATGTTCAGTTTCTTTCCGTTAAGTATCATGCACCATTAAGCAGTGAGTGTGTGAAAAAATAAAATAAAATAAAATTAAAACAATTCCATTCCTTTTTGTCCACAGACTTTGATGCAGTGTACAGCAATATGGAGTCTGTGGGTAGTGAAAATGAAATGCCAATGACACTTATGAATAATCCATTTAGTGGCAAGAAGAATGTGGATTTTGAATAAACTTGAAGAAATTGAACTTGAATTCTTTCTCTGCACATGCTGTTTGCAATTAAAATGGATTCTAGTCAGTCCTGAATAAACCTGACAGTAGTTTAAACAAAAGTATGAAAGCCTGTATTGGCTATAAGCAGCATTTTATGATGAAGACAGTAACACAATTCTCAATGTACTTTTGGTAATAATATTAAAAACAAAATTTTAGTCCCAAACATTATAATGTTCCCCAAAATCAAGGCTGCCCGCATGCCTTCCTGTACATGCTGAACAATCTATTGTACCACAATTGGTAATTCAGTTTTATAAACTGTATTATCTAATGAAATTTGAGCTTAAAACTCTGACCACTTTCTTGGTATCGTGACAATGGGTTCACGGCAAAATGTTCGAAATCTAAGACTTTGGTATAATAGTTTCCCTTTATGCAGCCGTTGACTTTTTTCATCTCAATTCGGGTGTTTATAAACAAACACCAGTTAATGTCCTTTCAGCGCCAAACAATTTATAGTCAATATAGTCCTTTTCTTGGGTCAGAATGACAGCCCTATATGATAATTATGTGGTGTATATATATTTTTGGTGTGGGTGGGAGTGGAGGGTAGGAGGTGTGGGTGCTATGGTGTATGTCGTTTATAGATGTATATGTACTCTGTGTACTATTCTGGTAGTGTGCTATAAGATTTTTGTGTTTCGTTGGTGTTCGGGTGGGGTGGGTTGGAGAAGTGAGGTATATTCAGGTTTGGGCGTTGGTGTTATTTATTACTATGATCTTTAAGTTTTTGGGGGGTTTTTTTTGCATAGTGTTGCTTGTCACCAGCCACTGTTTTTGTTTGAGTCATTGCTATACAGTTATGTCTGTCAACTACTCCGAGTATTTGTTTTGTCTTAGCTGGGGCTATGGGGTTAACAGGTTCGATAAGGTTGGAAATAATATTTGGCTTTCAATTTTTAACTTAGTGTTGTATTTTTTCCGCTACCAATATGTCAGCCCCAATTGCTTACAATCGTGACCTTTGCCACGTGCATTATGCGCAAGGCCTAGTGTGTATGAAAAATGTAATGCTACTCACATCTTGATTAGTCTTCATACAACACGATAACAATGCAAATATTTCAATACTGTTTCAATGATGTGATCTATTGCGCGTAAAATACACTATCATATTGCCTGTTTTTGTTCAAATAAAATACATTTTCCGCAGAACAGATTGTACCTGAACATTTAAATGACAGTTTTTTTAAGTTAATAATATATAACTTTAAAGTCAACACCTACTATACGTGATATTTGACAGTACCACACCCACCCACCCACCCATTAAACCAATTCCTATCACCAATAGCCCGCAACACACCACCTCTACCTTGTTATCTACAATAACAATTAAACACATCTTCGTGGTTTTATATCCTGCTTGTAGAGAACACTCTGCACCAGTTTCGAATCGACAAAAATAAAGAATATTCAAAATAAAGGTAAAATAAAACGTTTTGCAATATCGAATATATAACGCTACAGTATTGTTAATTATGAGATTGTTGTCACCTTTCCACATGGCGGAGAGTAGGTCGCTAAGAGAGTGATGTCATCCTGACCCAACCACAAAGTAAAAGCAGGTAACTTCGATCACCTGTGCAGGTTAGAGTAGTCTGTAATTGCATTTTAGTAGTCCATATCCAGGAATATTTCAATAAGAACGAAACCAGGTAAAGCTTACTTTTCTGATTCTTTTTATTTTTAAATGTTACAAGGAACAATGGGTAGGTACATCTTGTTTTCTTTTCAAAAATCTGATATTATTGGCAGTTAATTCTTGAAGTATACAATATGAGAATTAAAGGTATGAACGTTTATTAATTGATGACTAAAAAAGAAAATCGTGCTCTGAAACGTCAGTCACTCAAATTTACAATTTGCAAGAACTCTACTTTCACTTTTGTTACACATTAACCTGATCAGTTATTAATCAATAGCTGTCTTATTATTCATATTAAACAGTTAAACCTTTAAAATATTTTCTGAAACAAGTCTGAATTCTTTAGAAGGTTTATGCAGCTTAAATATTTTCGGCACTGAACATTTGAACCCTGTACTCATATTTTGTTTAGGCACTTTTCTTTAATGCTTAAATTAAAAACGGGTCACGTGACCGGTCCTTAAAACAAAGTCTGGGAGACATAACTATAAAGACTTGGCGTAGATCGGGGATATATTCGAGCAGCAGAGTGGGTGAACAATTCCAGGACAAAAGCCCACTAGGACAAAAGCTCCCAAGGACAGAAGTCCCCTGATTGGGGTAGGACAAAAGCCCCCTACGACAAAAGTCACACAGGAGGAGGACAAAAGCTCTTTGATCTTTGTAATTTACGGTATTATGCATTTTCGTTGTTCATTTTTATAGAACTGTTTATGTATTTGAGATTTTATATATTTATTGTAACTGTATTTACTATGATGTGCGACGGTTTCCATTGCACCCTTTAGTAATTTTTTTATAGTGTGTAATGAAATGTGTATCTCGTGTAATGGCTACGAAACAATTTAATAAAAGTATTTGATATACTTTTATTTTGATACAATACGGGCATATTTTCATAAATATCAAACAAATTAATCAGATTTATTGAACCCATCTGCTTATCTCACATTAATGCTACAAATCTTTACTACATAGAATAATCCATTATGCATAATATATCTAAGCACATTCATGTAATCATTTTAATGCCTAATTAAACCCACAAGATCCGCCTAATTAACAGTTTTTAAGTGCATGTCATTAATATAAAACCATATGGTTTCAACAAATGTAGGTGTATACAGATAAAAAAAATAAAATTGTATTGCACAATACTAGTTTGCTATTGACAGGTACTGTTGGAACAGAAGTATTCCCACATAATACCTTTTGTTACATTCATTGCAGTTCATGGTTCAGTTCTGGTTCATTACACCTTTTTCTCAAACAAAGACAATTACCCACTTTAGCTTGGATAACTGCAATTGTAAATAGTTAACTGTTCAAACCTGCCTTAGTGTAGAATTATATAATTAAAAATATCAAGCATATACAAACAATTGCATTAATTAGAAAAGAAAATTATAAATATTTCTTATCCTAACCAAACACTCATAGTGATTGCTTGTCAAAATTGCTGTGATTTATAGTAAATAATTAAAATAACGAAAACCATAGTACAGTTATTTATGTGAAGAAATGTTAACTGGGTGGGTGTGGGATTTTTGTACCCCCTCCTAAAGTGGTTTTTGTCCAAGAGGTCTTTTATCCTACCCCTTCCAGGAGTATTTGGTCCTGGGGGACTTTCGTTCAAACCATTGGGCAACAACCAGCCCTTCTTACATTTCCCCAAATTTGCCCCCCCCCCCTTCCGCCCCTCGCATCGCCGGCCGGGTCTGTAAAGACGGTCATCTGTTTGGTAATTTGTTTTGTTTTTTTTAAAAAAAGTCTTTTAAGCAATACTGGTCATAGATCTGAAGAGCTAATGGTACGGTCTTTCATTCGTTACCACAAGTTTATTGTCGCAGTTCCGCCTAAACGACTTGGAGGATTGCCATTAAATTTTACACTCACATTCATCCCATGGTCTAATTGGTCCTAAAAGAAAATGGTGTCCAATATGGCTGTAATCTTTAAAATCTTGTTATCTCTGCTCCTCCTGCAAGGAAAATCATATTGATATGGGGTTATCACAAGAAGGCATCGTATAATGTCTACTAGGTCTTACATGAAAATAGTATCGATCTGATGTATCATCTAGTGTAGATTTGACCTTGACGCTTAACCGCAAGAATGATGATGGCGGTAAAAATTTCATCCCCATGGATCCACAGCGGCCGTAGAATTATATAACGCAAAGAAATAGACGCCATCAGAAACTACCTCGATAAAGGCTTTCAAACAGTTCTTGAGACATTGGTAAAATACACCAATGCATGAAGATGATTGACTCTTGACATACGCGTGGAAATAAAATGCTTTTTTTTTCCATGCCAGCCACTTCTCGGGTCGAGTTATATTCCAAGGACGGCATATGTTCCGCGGCGAGCAGTTATGAACGTATACAACGATGACAACGAATGTTTTAAATTTGTGCTTACGTTTGCAAGGCATCCGGCGCAACAATGCAGATCAGCCGCGATCATACCGGAATGTGTGAATGAGCTCACTTTTGATGACAAAGAATTTCCTATGCTAGTCACCAAAAACTTACTCAACACGTTTGAAGAACTTAATCCTCCTATTGTTGTAAAGGTGTACGCTTGGAACAATGACTATTATGCGCTTGAACTGGCATGTACAAAACAAAACTTTCTATTCGTATACAGATTTATATGATACATTAATACATACAGACACTTATGAATTTTCACGGTACCATAATGTCTTTCACACCAATATATGTATGCAAACGATGTTTATTTATTTATTTAAAGTGTGTTTTACTTATAGCATTAGCAAATCACATTTATTTGAAGAAAAAAAAAGATCCAGTATTTGGTTCATAATTAAAATCTTACGTAAGAAGTATGAGTTTAAATGATCCTATATTCTAAATGTAATCCTCATTAAGTATTATGTACAGAAAAGTAGCGCAGGTCGGCATTGCTTTAAAAACTTGGATTCATACAGTTTATGAACCCCCAAAATTCTTATATATATATATATATATATATATATATATATATATATATATATATATATATATATATATATATATATATATATATATATATATATATATACGCTGTGTGTAAAAAGTATGTAAACATTAATATACGTATGATACATTTTACTTTGTTGATTAGTTCGCAATATATAAACAATCAAGGGCGTAGCTACCATATAACAGGAGTATGCAAAGCATAGGGGCCCACAAAATACTTTTTACACTATAAATTACGCGTTCCTTCGGTAAGCTTTGCATAGGGGCCCAAATATCCTAGTAACGCCACTGTAAACAAATAAGACATTAAACCACAAATTTTAATGAAATTCAGCCCAAAAATCACGGCAGAAAAATTACCCACCACAATCCCAGTGAAGAGAAATACCAGCAATGGTCTAACTTATACTTGTCAATACTGGTTTTACGAAAACTGTGAAATATATCATCGAGCAATAGCTTGTCCTGTATCAGATAGAGATCAAAATAATCGCCTAGAGTTTTACAGCCGAACTCGTTCCAAATCCGACAGGCATGATCGTACTCACTATTAGTGATATCAGGGTTATTCAACGACGAGTAAAATTTATCTTTGCCAGGTAATGATGTTTCATCAAGACGTTGCAAATTATCGAGGTACTCGTACGGAAAGATTCCTTTTTCTTTCATTAAATTTACTCGATCTTTAAAGTGCTATGACAGCGATGGAAATTCTCTACAATTTTTCGCTAATGCGTCTAACGAGCTATTATTAAATTGCATAGAATCAATGAAACGAAGTGGACCAACCGTTAATGACATGAATTTTTCCGCATTATGTGGAATACCGTTTATTTTACGATTATTACACAACTTCATAATATCAGGATGACCCAACGCACTTATAATGAAATGCCCGTCATATCCTCGGAAATTATGAGCGATTCAAGGAATGAAACGAAGTGAGTGGAATTTAAGAATACAATCGTCATGAGCTGGTCCACGATAACGTCCAGTGATATAACAGTGATCGTGAACTTTTCTTAACAAAGTATTATCAATGAACGGCTCCTCACAAATGTGGCAGTGTATTGCAGCATCATATTCGTTTTCTTGTTCTTGTGTTAACTGAACCATAGGAGTTACTTTTGAAAGTTTTGTAAAATTTTATTAGCTTCGATTAACAAGTTCTTTATTAACCATACTGCAGCATCTTCATCACTACTGTTTGTTCTGCGATACAATTTAACAGGCAATGACAAGCTCGGATCAATAGTACAAGTGATTTTATAAGCAACAGCCACTGGTATTTGATTATACTTACGTGTTGTTAAACGTGATCCTGCAGTACTGCTGTCATCATAATTGATTAGATCTTGTACGGACTCGAAATCATATACGATTGTAAACGGAATGATGAACTTCTTTTTATAATTCTTGAAGGACAGGATTTTATTTTACAACCTCGGATTGTACTAGCTGATGATGATATCAGTGCACTCGTTGACAAGTTAATGCAAGAGCTTGATTTACTAGTTGATAATTACACAACTGGTGGATCCGGCTGGATTGTGCCTAACAAAGTTCAGTTATTGATCCACACTTACAAATACGATCCGCTCCGTATTGGAAAGTTTGTAGAATTACCAGATTCAATCAAAAACTCGCAATGTTGTGTTAACGTTGTTAGTGATGATGATATGTGTATCAAATGGCATGTGCTAGCGGCGTTATTTCCTGTTAACAAAGATCCTAACAGAGTCTCAAAGTATAAGCAGCATGAGTCAAAATTAAATTTAGTTGGAATAACTTTCCCAACTCCAATTTCACAAATCGCTGTTATCGAGCGTAATAATCTAACTCTACTACCAGGTGGGGTAAATGTATTTGGGGTTGATGATAGTTGTAGTATATTTCCATTGCGAATATCACCTATTGCTAATCCTAGTACGATAAATTTATTGTTGTATAAGATGTATTACTCGTTTATAAAAAAAAAACAAAAAAAAAAAAAAACTTTAACTGACTAGCTGGAAGGCAGTATAACAATCACAAAGGAAAAAGTATTTCTGTTATCGATGTTTAAATGGCTTCACCAAACCGGAATGCCTGCAAAAGCATACCAATTATTGTGTTTATGATCAACGAACGATATTGCCGAAGTACGAAAATAAAATCCTGTCCTTCAAGAATTATAAAAAGAAGTTCATCATTCCGTTTACAATCGTATATGATTTCGAGTCCGTACAAGATCTAATCAATTATGATGACAGCAGTACTGCAGGATCACGTTTAACAACACATAAGTATAATCAAATACCAGTGGCTGTTGCTTATAAAATCACTTGTACTATTGATCCGAGCTTGTCATTGCCTGTTAAATTGTATCGCAGAACAAACAGTAGTGATGAAGATGCTGCAGTATGGTTAATAAAGAACTTGTTAATCGAAGCTAATAAAATTTTACAAAACTTTCAAAAGTAACTCCTATGGTTCAGTTAACACAAGAACAAGAAAACGAATATGATGCTGCAATACACTGCCACATTTGTGAGGAGCCGTTCATTGATAATACTTTGTTAAGAAAAGTTCACGATCACTGTTATATCACTGGACGTTATCGTGGACCAGCTCATGACGATTGTATTCTTAAATTCCACTCACTTCGTTTCATTCCTTGAATCGCTCATAATTTCCGAGGATATGACGGGCATTTCATTATAAGTGCGTTGGGTCATCCTGATATTATGAAGTTGTGTAATAATCGTAAAATAAACGGTATTCCACATAATGCGGAAAAATTCATGTCATTAACGGTTGGTCCACTTCGTTTCATTGATTCTATGCAATTTAATAATAGCTCGCTAGATGCATTAGCGAAAAATTGTAGAGAATTTCCATCGCTGTCATAGCACTTTAAAGATCGAGTAAATTTAATGAAAGAAAAAGGAATCTTTCCGTACGAGTACCTCGATAATTTGCAACGTCTTGATGAAACATCATTACCTGGCAAAGATAAATTTTACTCGTCGTTGAATAACCCTGATATCACTAATAGTGAGTACGATCATGCCTGTCGGATTTGGAACGAGTTCGGCTGTAAAACTCTAGGCGATTATTTTGATCTCTATCTGATACAGGACAGGCTATTGCTCGATGATATATTTCACAGTTTTCGTAAAACGAGTATTGACAAGTATAAGTTGGACTATTGCTGGTATTTCTCTTCACCGGGATTGTCGTGGGACGCGTTGTACAAACTTACTACAGCTAAAACAGAACTAATAACAGAAGGGTGTATCGATATGTACCATTTCATTGAAAAATTGATTCGAGATGGAATAAGTGTAATAGCAAGGAAATACGCCCGCGCCAATAACAAAGTACATGAGTGATTATAATCCTAATGAGAAATCTTGTTTCATCTTATACCTTGACAAAAACGCGTTCTATTGTTGGGCAATGTCACAAGCTATGCCGTATTGTTGTGAGCGCTGGGTAACTGAAAAAGAATTTCTTGATGACACGAGTAATCTTACAAAAGATTTATCAGATTTGGATTATACCTATTATCTTGAAGTTGATGTAGATTATCCTGCTACGTTACACAACTCGCATAACGATTATCCGTTTTTACCAGAAAAGATGATAATGCCAGATTCACTGTTGTGGAAAGAACAATTGTCAAATCGACGAGGAAAACTTTGCTTAGTTGAAAAGCTAGTGCCGATTTTGTTAAATAAATACAATTATGTTTGTCATTATAGAAATTTAAAACAAGCCTTTGATAATGGTTTGATTCTGAGAAAAATACATCGAGTATTGCGAGTTAAACAGTCTAGGTGGATGTCGGACTATATCAAGTTTAATAATGATATGAGAACCAAAGCAACTACAGATTTTGAAAAAGATTTCTTCAAACTAATGAACAACTCCGGTTTTGGCAAGACAATGAAAAATATACGTAACAGAGTATCGAACTAGTCAATTGCGTTAAACGCTGTCGTAAATTAGTCGCATCGGAGAAGTTCGCTGGGATGATACGGATTAATGAAAACCTCGTTATGGTAAAAAGGCATAAAACGAACTTGATTCTCGACAAGCCGATATTCGTTGGTGCAACAGTACTAGAAACATCGAAGTGGCTCATGTACGATTTTCATTATGGTTTTGTAAACCGCTTTTGGCCCAATTCAAACTTGTTGTTTACAGATAATGACTCTCTCGTTTATGAGATATTTGCTGATGATGTTTATCAGGACATTTATAACCACAAGGAGTTATTTGATTTGTCAGATGTTGCTGTAGATAATCCGTTCCACGACCCTACTAATAAAAAGATTATTGGTAAGTTTAGGGATGAAATGAACTCGCACATCTTCAAATATTTTATTGGATTGCGAAGTAAAATGTATGCCGTGTTGCTTGACAATAATAAAATAACGAAAAAATAAAAAGGTCTGTCTCGCGATTTTGTTAAAAATTTTATGGAATTTGATGATTACATGTACACACTTGACGGCGGCGTTAGTTTATAAGAACAATGGCTATTCGAACAAATCATCATAAACTTGAAACAGATGTTATTATCAAACGCTGATTAAGTAATTTTGATGACAAGCGTTATTGCGAAAATGGAGTAGGTACGTTTGTACTTGGGTATCGTTGTGATGATGGATCTGTACTTGATATTATATTTTCATCAGACGGCTAGGTATGAAATCTTGTGAACTTTAGAAATAATGTTTGAAAATTTGACAGTGACAAATAGCAACAATAGCAAGATCAAATAGCTAATGATAGACGGCAAACAGTTGACAGTTGAAATTAACAATGAAATATCAGGAATATGTTTCAGCGGCTACAACGTTGCTCGTGACAAGCTAAAATTTTCACTTATCAGATCTGGTAACAGCGAGTATTTCAATTACCTTGAACAAATGAGCCAGAAGTTGTCAGCTGGATTTAAAAACTTTCGTGATTCAATCAGTCAACAAAAATATACTAAACTTACCATCGATCTCGATCGGTCAAAAGTATATTTCATTGATAAAAAATATCCTCTTAATAAGCTGCAAAGAAAAGATTTATTCGAATGTCGTTGTTGTGTGAGCGGCAAAAAATGTTCTGTCTCTATTATCGTGATGATGAAATATTTTTAATATCAACGGTTGCAACATTAATAATTGGTGATGAGGTCTAAACTTTATAAATAAAATTTTGTCAATAGTAGGAAAATATGAGGATTATGTATCAGAGATCCTATAACCCTTACCAAACAAGTTCGGTCTTTCGTATATTTTGTCATATAAGATAGTTCTCAAAAGTTGATGACGTTGATGTTAATTTTATCATATGTTTTTGTCATCGAGAAGATAGTGATCATGTGTTGTTGACGACTAATCAACTCCGAACTTGTTTGGTAAGGGTTATAGGGTCTCTGGTCCAGAATCCTCATTTTATTCTACTACTTCTTTTTCATATCTTCTTTCCATTACGCAAAACATTTTCTTTTCTGCCTGTGTACATGTGATATTGTAAACATTTCCACACCTCATGGTAATATCAGCTCTCGTTAATGAATCAAACGAAAACAAATCTAAACAGTCATTACTGTAAATAATCAATATTATCGAAATAATTATCTCCGTCATCATATATTCTTATCCCAGAGCAATTTTGAATTAATAGATGTTTTAATAGTGGCAATAATAAAAAACGCAGACTATGTGGTCTTTAGTTAAAAGATCGTGTCCGCTAAAATAAGAAAGTAATATAAATGGGACATCTTTGTTATTAAAGAATATTTGAAATAGAATATCAAGAAAAAAAAAAATAATAATAATAAAATATTGGTATTATCCACAAGGTCTGTACAATATTTAGTTCCAACTGGATATTACACAAAATTTACTTTCGACACAGTGATTATATAGAGAGACTAACATACTCTTCTCACTGGTTTATTATGATTCCATAGTTAGATTAATACAAATATTCACATTTGTTTATGTTCATATTTCACAATGAAATTGCATATTTGTATAATAATTCCTCATAACTACAAACATTGTGATTAAGAAACGTTGCTGCATCTATGTAAACCTGAGCAAACTATTATTATAACAAACTATAACCTGTCTCTGTATACATCAGATAACACTTTTTTATCATAGTATGCACAATGCATGATACCAAACTTCGATTGAAATAATTTAAACCAAACATTAAAGTAACAATGTCCAAATTTACGCAGATGACTGTTCACTCGAGCACACATAATTCTGGTAATACTGATTATCAAACAGCGGAGCGATCGCTCAAACAGCACCGGAAATTTGTAACAAAATCAAAAGAATAATTTGTTTTAAAAACAACTCTAATTTTATTGATAGCTTAAATTACATTTTCTTGAGGCTTCTATTTTGAGTTTGTAGCTGTCTGCAGAAGAATTTCGCTCTTGCCTTTTTGATAAATAATTGTAATCTGTTTACAGTATTTATTGAACAGATTTGAATATTTTAGTACAAGTCTATATAATGTTTCGTTTTATAATCAAATTGTGTATATTTTTCAGTCAGGACATTTGCAAATCTCGAAACAGTAGCTTGTTCTTTATTTCACAGAGCCTTACTTTGGCATTTGATCATGATATTCCCCTTTTCTTGAAGGGCCGTTTTACAACAATAACATTGTCAAAAAGCAAAGCAAAAAAGAAGAAAAAGAAAAATGAATCTCGTATGACATCCTAATATTCCATCAACGGAAAGAATGCTTTTAGTTGGAGTGTTTAAATGCTGTTCAAAGAAGAAAATTGAATGATTATTTTTCAATGGAACTTCTATGTCTCGAGATCGACGATGAGTACATGTTCACCTTTCACTGTTTCATCTATGTATTGATTTATTGTCTCGACTTATTCAGATAAAAATGCGAAAAGCGAAACATTTACTTTCCTTTGTCGACCTCAAGTAGATATTAATTAATACTTGTGACAAGGTTTACAATAAAACAGCATAAGTCCAAAAAGTTGAAAAATGTATTAAACTAAATAATTAAATAAATAAACAAATTCATGGAATTTTCGGAAAATTTGATCACAACATCTACATTTAATAAAAATATTACTATTTAATTTAATTTTTTTCTGCTTCGAGCGGTCTAATTTTACTCATACTAAGCATACTTGAATTAGTTTTAAAAACGACCAATTCCAAACAGTTTCAAAATGTGTAAAAAATAGAATACAAATAAAATAATGCTATAATGACCCGAAAATATATTCAAGTCATCAACGGATGCATACAAAAATGCTAGCAAAAATTCATGTGTATACGTTGAATGATTCTTGCCCACTTTTGCTAAAACTCTTCTCTAGACAGACAGACAGACAGCCGTACAGAAGTACGGACATAAGTATAGGTTAAACCAAATTAAACTGCCCTCACTGATTGGCGTAGGCAAGTGAAGTTCGTTTGACTTGTTTAGATATACGTGAACCTGTTTCGATCAGACTTAAGTGTTATTTAGTTACTTTGATAACTGTTATCAGTGAAGAAGAAACTTCGTTTGCAAACAAATATAGTTTCTAAAGCTTAAGTCATATAGCAAACTTTTCAGAACTTTTAGACACTAGTAGATATAACATATAGGGAGATGGAAGTACTCATTGTTTGGATCTGAATCTAATAACTGGAGAAATGAACGTAACAGTTTATGGAATTTTAATTTTTTCCATTAATGTATTATTAAGTAAATACAAGTTTAAAAAAAAAAAATTAGTTTTGTTATATAGTTAAAAAAAAAATATTAGTCAGATATATTTAGAGAGAAATCATTTTGAGACAATCCTCGATTAAAAGACATGGATCAACATCACGTCCCACTGAAGACAGTGTAATTATATTTAAAGGTTTCACGAGCCAGTAAACAGGGATGGCGTGTTAAAGCACGAATGAAAAGCGCAATTTTTCAGATTTGGGTCTCACAATGCAAATAATTGAAGCAAAAGCGAAAAAAGAAAACTCTATTCTTAGTACGGCAATGAGTATAAAATAAGTTCAGAAGGTTCTTGCTGACGTAAATTATTGCATCCAACGTCACATTTACCTTCGCATATATAATGGTAGACTCTTCTGGTTTGTAGCTGAAACGACAGCACGGGGATCTTCAAGAATGTTATGCATTTGAAGAAAATAAAAGTAGATAAATATCGTGAAGTGATTATATAACTATTTTGTCTCAGCCGTTTCTTTCAACAAGTTAAATTATGTATATTCATCGGCTCATAACTCGATGATCTCTCTCTCTCTCTCTCTCTCTCTCTCTCTCACACACACACACACACACACACACACACACACACACACACACACACAAGCACACCTCCAATCTTTAATTAGAAATAATACTTATATTTCATTAAATATGACCAATAGGTCAAGGGATTTATGCCCGATATATTTTTTTTTTGACATTGTTTTTCTTGCCATGTTTGTCGCCTGCCATTGTAAGTATCTTGAATGTGCCCAATTACATTTTACCGAGTTATTATCTACCTCCCATAAACAAGAGCAGCTTGAGCAAAAGTTTTTCTTAGACATACAAAATATTCATACGGATATCTTGGTAAAGCACACTTACGAAACAACCTAAGATTGCTTGAGTTTAAAAAAAATATGTGCGTAAACTTACGTTGCCTCGTGAAACGGGACCCAGGACTCGTACTGCGGTGGAATCAGTGAAAAGCCACAGCGTATAACCAGGCCAGAACCAGGTAAAAACATTGTGAAATTTGCTTCCGTGCAACGAACAATGTAAGTTCCATAGGTCATCTACGCCGACTTCGAAAGTTCAATTCCCTTTCCCACCCGATGGTTCAAAGGATGTTTGGTCAAATACAGCACAATTACACTATCAGCGTTCTGTCCAACGATGGAAATGTAAGGTTTGAAGTTCGTGACCGTTGTCATAGTGCAAGTATGTGTAAAGAAGCATGAAATTTACAGTTATGAATTTACTCAAGCTAAAAAAAGAATCCCTTTGATGCTTCATAACCTGCATGAACGTTGCGGCAATTTAATACGGCAAGAAGTCGCCGCAGCATCCAATGCACCAATAAGCGTGATTCCCATCAACATGAAGAAAAAAAAAATGCATTACGTTTAGGATGGATGAGCAGCCGTTTATTGACTAATTACAGTTTTTGAATTCGAACCTAGACAAAATAGTCAGTAACCATGGCAATAATTTTGTTACAAGTGTTAAGACTATCGTCTTAAACTAAGTAATAGAAAGGAAGCGAAACCAAGAAGTTAGGTAAAATTCAACCAATAATTCATTTCCCGAGAATACAAAGTTAAAATTTAAAAGGAAATTTCAGTATTGTGAATTAAATCTCAAATAATCCTAAATGTTTAATTACAAGTCCAAACGTATAGAATATTCCGAATGAATACCAAGTCTTTAATGTGCTGATGTACCGACAGTCTCGAACAGATTGGTTTACCAACATTCTTGATGTATCACATTGGTTTAATCCAGAAGTTCTTTAAATGAGTTTTCAATAATCCCAAAGCAGTGTTTTAAGTCCAAGTCAATGAGCACTTTGAATAATATAAATAAATGATTCCTCTCAAATTATATGTGAATACTGCTAAAATAATTCTGAAGACTGAACTTAAAAGTAGGAATGAATAATTTTGTTCACTAACCCTTATATAAAATCCCAGGACACTATAAAATAACCAGGACATGGGTCAAAAGGTCGCTTCCAGAATATTCTAAGTTTTGTTAATAAATCTAGACCTTGAATTCAAATATCAGTAAACAACGTATTTATAACCTACAGACATGGACAAAAGTTAGCTATCTAAACATGTTGTTTACAAATGACCATCAGCTTACTGTACAACCTACTTAAGATTGTTGATGCGAAAATGAAGGCTCCGTTTGCGACAACGGGGTCATATCCACATGCGCTGATGGGACAAGTTTACTGAAACTCATTTGCCGCCGATGGAGGTATTCCTTTCATAATTGGCTCGCGACGGTATTTCTGCCAACGACTTTGAACACGCAAACAAAGTCTGGTCTTTGGTTGTCAAAACCTCTGTTACTATCATGATCTGTCTTAAAAAAACAGACGTGTTTCTGCTCGCTGATGTCTTCGAGAAATTGGTGATAGAGATAAACATGTGTACACTTTCGATCCCGCATACTAGTTTTCTACACCCGGGAATGGCTTGGGATGTGTGCTACTGTCAAAACCCAAGGTTTAGATGGAATTACTCGCCGGCATTGATCAGTATTATTTTATTGAACGTGGTATTCGTGGAGTAACTACTACTACGCACGCGAACAACCCAAACGTGGACGGATATGACCCCGTTGTCGTAAAAAGTTACAGCATGCATTTTCACACTAACAATATTTATTAATGGACAATGATGCAGCCCATGCCTGTTAACTGATTTCAGTGAGTCAATCCCGATAATGTAAACATTCACAAGCACGACGGTAACAGTGAAATCGGACACTTTTATAAAGTTGACCTGGACTATCGAGACGAACTTCATAGCCGCCACAATTTTTATCTGCTTGCAACAGTAGCTTGTCAAGGCCCCGCGACTGGTCGTCATGCATAAGTGTGAGATTATAAATGATATTGGACGCAAGTAAACAGAATATACAAAACTAATAATAAACCAGAGAATTAGAAACCACAACGTTGTTGGCGTATGTAATTTGCAATTTTATCTGCGGTTGTGTATGCGTGTGTCATGGATCTACTGAGTGTTACAGCTTCGTCAGAGCGTATGGATGGCCCTGTACATTCGAAACGTCAAGAAAGATTTCTTTGAACTCATGAACTATGCTGTGTTCGGCATTCGAATGCCAAAAAATCGTTGATGGTGAACACAGTAAATAAAATTGAACCTGAAGCGGACAAAGCTTATTTACGTTGGTGCGTCAGTGCTAGACCTATCGAAACTGCTCTTGTACGAGTTTTATTATAAGATCAAACGGCGGAACGGCGACAATTTCAACATGCTGTACACGGACACCGATTCACTTATGCATATTACCACAAATGACGTGTACGCGGACATGGATGAGGCATCGCTTGTAAATGAGTTTGACACAAGCGAGTGTCCGAAAGAGCTTCCACTGTTATGTAACGAACATAAACTTATTCGTAGACAAGTTCAAAGATAAGTGCTGGGGCAAGCCTGTCGAGGAATATGTGGGACTGCGCCCCAAAATGTATTCGTTCATACTCGGGCCGCAAAGCGGTGTGAGCAATAAAAAGGCGAACTTTGTCTCATGTGTGGTTGTGCTAAAGGATCCTCTGCACGATATGTATGTGCAATGTGCTAAAGGATCCTCTGCACGATATGTATGTGCAATGTCCTCGCGAGCGACTCGAATTCGCACACACAGCAAATCTGATCATCTCAAAGAAACATTGGATGCGTGTGTACCTGCACTAAAGTAAATTTGTAGCCATGTGTCTCTATGCGATGGCCATTTCCAGACGGAATCACTTCTTATGCGTATCATCACGCGCATATTCCAAAATAAACATTGGCGGTAGTCCCGGGTCTGCAAGAACGACATTCAATTCCGGTCCCACCAATACTCTATTAGGTGTATTCGCCGCTTGTTTATTTACAATTGTTAAATGGTAACGTGATCGATGCCTCGAAGTATCAACCGGGTAAAAGACTTCGAATGCGTCAATAGATTATTGTGGGTCAGTAGCACGACGTTGTCCTACTTCTAACTTCCTCTGTGCATACATATACCTACCGAATTTTTTTCCGAATAGGTCTAACGGCGGCGGTTGGTAAATCATTTTGTATGTAAGGTTGATGGTCTTTTGTCGAATCGCATTAGCAGTTTCTAACTCAGTTATGCAGATTTCATTATTTAGTGCTTGTATAGAAGTCGTGTCACCCACTCTCATGATCGAGCATTTTGAGTACTCAATAATAATTCCTGCGCATACTGATATCCAGATAAGGGGTAAATCGTTTCACGATGGCCTGATTGCAATGTATATTCACATGTCCAATACGAACCTGCATCTTATTTTTTGTTAGCAACGTAGCAACGACTCCGAGAATTCTTTTCCCGGATTTGCTTGTAACAGCCGTAGCGATGTTAGTAGTTAACGTGCATGAATACGATTAAGTGCATCTGCGACAGTCGCTGTATCATTAGACGTCAACAGCTCGGCTTCTTCGTAATTACTGGTAACATCTACCACAGTTAACGCGGACTTGTATATTCGTCCCAGGACCAGATCATGTGGAAGGAATTGAAGGTCAGCCTGATGACGTTCGTTAGGTGTTCCCACACCAAACCCCTCATGAGAATTCTTTCTTGGTGCGGATAGGTAAATATGCCAAAGCGCTTGTTTGGCCAACCATGCTCGAGTAACCCCGTGTATAACCTTTGTTGTGTTCGTAAACATTTTAAAGTCAGTGCTGCTTTTCAAAAACAGCACTTACTGTAGTAAATCTCAGCTAGTTTCATTATATCAATGTTCTTTATTTCAATGAGTTGACTTTGTACGCGGGAGGCGAAGCCTCCTATTTGAATCTTAGTCTTCATACCTCCATTGCTGATCCACTGGCGATTCTTTGTCCGAGTGTCGGTGTGATCTCATTCAAATAAATCATGGATAAGATCTAGATCAGCACGTTGATGTGCACGGATAATATTTGATGCCTTATTAGCAAGAGAATGTCGGTAACATGCAGTATCGATGAGGTTTACAGTTGCTTCCCCAGAGTTTCTTTGGTTGTTAGGATCAAAATATATAATCAGCCATTTACCAGGCCCACAGTAATTGTATCTATGTCCTGGAGGGAGACAGATGTCCTTTTCACCAGATTATGTACTTCATGGTGTTCCAGATATATTTGTTAATGCATCAACGATATCACCTGCAATTTGATTTTAGACCCCGTAAGTCTACGACCAGAGGTTTCCACAAACGTAAAATTCTTTGCACCACACCGAACACAGTTTCCCTCGATTGCGGCTCGACCATTACGTGTTTTGAACTCGAGCTAGATTTCCAGTACAAATCACGATATGAAGACATGAACTATACAAACGGCTTATCCAACATGACATCACGAAAGAGAAAATTCGCTTTTATTGACTTCTCTGCGCAGCAAAGTCAAAGCAACTGTTACGAGTCTATGCTCTTAAAATAAGTAACAGAAAAGAGTGAAGACAACAAGCTTTGTAAAATATAACAAATAATTTATTTCACTAGAATACAAAGTGAAAAGTTAAGAAAAAAGTACTTACAGTTTTACGAATTAAATCCAAAAATAATCCAAGAATTAAAACTAGAAGTCCTAGTAATAAAAAGTCCTGAATGAAACTGAGTTCGAGTCCCGATAAAATCCGAAATTGAAGGTAATGACGTCTGTTGTGGTCAGCGAAGTGCTGCTGTGTAAACAGTCTCTTGTTGAATCACAGAAAATATTATTCCAGTTTTGAATTCTGTATAAATTATAATAAATGTCTTATCCAAGAATTTTGTCAGAGTACTTTTGTATTTCCAGGGAAAAGAATCACTTGAATTCAATAATTTGAAGAAAATAAAAATTCAACCCAAACTGGTCACAACATAATACAACTTAACGTGTCAAGAGTCTTAAGCCCCACTGAATAAATCTTTATCAAAATACATTTACACAACTAATTAAGACGCAAAACAGATTCCCGGATGAGGGTCAAAAGTTCATTTTTTTGGAAAAATAGAAGTTTGTTACCAATTTATATATGTTACTTGTCACTAACACCAGGTACAGGTATGACCATGACACAACTCAATGATTGTTACTCTGAGAAAGATAAAAAAAAAAAAAAAAAAAAAAACTCTCACTGAATTTGGAACAAGGTGAAGAACTAGATAAAATGTCTCTATTATCAGTTGTTTATAAAATTAAAAAATCAATTCTGGACAATGTCAAATCCAGTAAACAAAGTTACATTACAATATCATGTAATGAAATTAAAAACAATTTAAAACTAACAAACAAACAATTAAATTAAATATACATAACACAACACATGCAAGGTAATATGTTTCCAAACTTAGTTCGTGCTTTGATTATTGGGTTCCGTTGGATCAGGTTCAAGCTTTTACGGTAGTGCTTAAGTTATCGCAAAGAAGCAAATCTTGTCGTGTACAATTATGTAATCCTAACAATCCTGCGAGAATATTTTCGCTAGGTCGACACAAAAACACAGACGTGATATATATCACGTAAAGATACTCACAAGTGCCAAAGTTATTGAGGATGCCACCCAGGAGCCCCAGAGTTCATTACTATTTACTTGACTGGTGCACCACGCAACTAATGAGCCGTTTTTGACATGTTAATATAAACAACTATAGTAAATATAATGCCAAAAACTGCGATAGATGTCATAGCAGAGTACATGGAGCAACGCCGCAATGCTGCTCACGAATGCAAGAAACTGATTTGTAATGTTACAGCTGACCAAAAAAGTGTCAAAGATATGCTGCAGTCAAGAAAAACTGCACGGGACGATCTCACAGATGGCTTCAAACAGATGTTTGTGCCAGTGCTTAAACCCACATCTTTAACCATGGAAGAGGTAAAGAAAGTTGTGGAAACCACCGTGGCGATGATGGTAACAGGCAAAGAACCGGGTCCTGTTGCCAAGCGTTGCAAGGATATTAAGAAAGTCACGAGGGTACTGTGGGGGTACATGAACTCTTGCCAGCGGTGATGGCGGAAATCCAACAAGACATCAGTGAAATGGAGAAGAAGTTGCTTGGATCCAAGAAGACAACATGAAACTTGCCGCAGACGTTCAAGAGGTAATTTAAAAGTGTCTAAGGCCACCACCATCCGAGTTCGAGACAATGATGAGAACACCAAAGGAACATTGTAATAAAGATGGTCGCCAGTGGATCTTTAAAAATCATATCTATGCCAGTCTTGCTCTATCCGGCAACTGGAGAGAACTCGTACCCCAAAATCAGTAAAGACAGTATATGAAGCAATAACAAAAGGAATGAAAAGGCATTGGAAGACTTTGTGACCCTCATGACCTTGCTGATTGGTTGGAAACACTACTGGGGTCAGCTCATCGATTTTCAGCGGTTGCTCACAAATGATATCATGGACCCAAGCGTGTTTCTGAGAAAATCCGTTTTAAACGGTCTGTTACGAAACTAGCTTTGGCGATGCTTTACGGGGATTGATTACAGGCGCACCAAAGGTGCTCCTCACCTTCGTTCGCTTCCCCAATAGCTGCGTCGTTAATAGCTTGAAAAACGTAGCTGCGAGTCGTTTGAAAAATCTGGGATTGCATGCGAACCGCTTCGAGTACGACCATAAGTGAGTCGCGCACCATCAAAACCGGTAATACTATCATCGACAGCAAAAATGCCAACTTAGGTCAGTAAAATCATCAATGAAACCGCTCTACACTATGTGGCTGATTTAGGTACTGCAAGGTTGACAATGGGAAGAAGGTTGTCCAGCAAAATACATTAGACAAAACTGATAATGTATAAATAATGGAACCAGTTTAAAGATATGGGGGCGCAGCACAAAATATTTTCAATATTATTCGCACCCAAACTACGGCAACAAACAAAGTAGAGTTCGAAGTGCAGGACAGGTCTATGTTCTCTTTTCCAGGTGAGGCATCCTTAGAAATTGATACAGTAAAACAATAACGATTACTCTCCCGATACTCAGTCTGAAAAAGGCGAATGGAGGACGCATAGCGTCTAGCAAACAAATAAGAAAAGGAAAAGGTCTTCGAGTCTCCCCTTCGCCTAAACAGCAGGCATGGGTCAAGGTCATTGGTTGTGGCCTCACTGTTGACCCGTCCATTGACCAGTTTTAATCTACTCGCGGTGATAAAGTCAGTCAAGCATTTCAATGGTGTCTTTATGCGAGGTGAACTTGAACTGATTATTCCCTGCAAATTCGAAACTGGCATCATCAACCTGGATTGAACACGATGACCTGGAACGCATTAGGTATCATACGTGGTAACACCTGACTGTTATATTTTGGCTCGTAAGGACTTGGACCGCCTCTTGAATACACGTTAGCGTTCAATTACTCCACAAACGCTTATTGATTTCATACTAAAGAACGGTTAATAGTGTACAAAAACACTTATTAATATAAGGACGCTTAAGAGTACAACGATGCAGAACTGATGTGGATCTGACCAGGGTTGATACCAAAGCGAATTTGACCGAGTTTACCAGCGAGGTTGTTACTGATGTTGACCAGGACGAGCTTGTGATTTCTGAAGATCGAACTGGAAAGCTTAAAACATCTAACGGGGACATTCAATATAGTGTTACAAAGCTGCAATGTGCTGTCGCCAAGAATCTGGCAGAAATCAACGAAAACGGCTGAATCAGAGACGCTGGTGTATTGCTGCATTTATCAAAGACTATGTCGATGCCAAGGCCACCCTGGTGCTGTCAGCGTTGCATGCATTCAAGTGTACGCAACCCTCATCAACATGGTTAGTATGCGCATTGTCCGAAATGACATGAATATTAACCGGTGAAGCAGACAAAAAAATATAAGCGGGTAGCAAATGGCGGATTTGTTTTCAGCACAGTCGGAAATGCTTGCGTTGCACATAAACCTCACATCTTAAAGGTGCGCGAGTCCGGAAATGCTTGTTTAACTTAAATACGGATGGGGTGCGATAAGCAATAATGGAAAATGACAAGCGACTTGATAATGTGCCAATATCACATATTATCAACGGCCGTTAGTCTATGAAATTCATTTTGTAGGTTTAAACATTTGTGTAGACGGTCACATAACCGTCTTTGGCGTAATTGGTTTCTTTCTGTATGAACGTGGCGTCAGGCCCCCAGAACGCACAATCGCTGGAGACATATATTCCTCGGGCAGAGGTTTTCTATAATTGTATGACATTTGTATTAATAAAAAAGAATAATTCGTTAGAAGTGCGTGTGCATGTTGCACCTAATCAAGGCCAGACTGTCGAGCAATTAAACTAAGCGATTGCATGATTTATGGAAGAACTGTGATAGAGTTTTAATGTTACCGAAGCCAGAAAATAATCGGTGTTGAACAAAACTGAGAGACGAAATCACCAAGAGAAGTTCGCAACTTGTGAAATACAAACGCATTGACGTGGTCAAAGATACTATTTGCGGAATTGCCACGGAAACCACAGTTGGACTTGGTGTGGCGGGAATCACGACTACACTAACTATTATAGGTACACCGATGGAATTGTCATTGGAGCCATAGCAGTTATAACCGATGTGCCTTTCGGTGATGGTAAAATAAACTTGTCAGGAGCGCATTCGCAAACAGGTGTCTAAAAAGAATTTCTCGCGGCGGCACCAAGAAGTCTCAATACAATTAGCAAGCTGCACTCGATTGCTGTTAGGATAAGCGACTAGCATGGCTGAGTTCTGAGAATTAACGGTTGATTTACAGACAGTAAAAATCGAGTAAACGTTTGCCAGTGAAGTATGATAATAGTGATTTTGTTGATTACTGATCTAAGTTGAAGTCTTCTACCCCAGACGACTTTCCTCTTGCAGTGGCACACGTGAGTTACATACATGCGTGGGTACGTGCGTGTAATATCAAGACAAAGTTGTGGGGGTAGAAAGCTGTGATCCAGATCAATCTTGAAAATTTAAATCCCCTGTTAATACACTACTCCACGAATGGATGATTCATATTAACATGGGGTTTTCACAAAAAGATTTCTAATGATATCTTCTTGGTCATAAATGAAAATGGTGCAATCTAACATCCGATTTGTCCACCACAGCAGATAATTTAAAAAGCCTTTGTTATTGCTGAAGAATATCAGAGATGGTTTAAAAATTGTGAGGAGACTAAATATTTAGCTAGTTTGCTTGGAGAACTATGGTTCTGTATTTTTTGTCATTCCGACAGGCAATACGTAGTTTATTAAGTTTTGGTCTCACGTATCCCTGTGTTATTATGTGTAGAGAACCAGCGTTGTGAACTTCCAGGGATGATTTTTAAAAAGTGTTTACGCCCATCAACGAATGAAGTATCAAGCGCACTGTAGTATTTCTCCAAATACTCAGTGTAGAAAGTGCAAAACATAACAGCCTTTCATGGGTTATGCTTAAGCCATTTGTATTCATTAGCCCAGTATTTCTGGTAATTTCTTAGTCTCTTGTCTTGATCATATTTGCAATCGCGCACTCTCTTGTCATCGTGTAATTCCTGCTGCTTCGTTGTTGTCTGCGCACCTTGTAAATCCGTCTTTTTGTTTACACGTGCAAGAATGTTTTGTGAGTGGTTAAAAACCTGTCCATTACACTGGCAGCATTTATTGTACCTTGTCAATTGCAAGGTGTTAGTAGGTACTCAGTTAGCACAATAAACATGCCAATTAACCATTAATGGGAATGCTGATGAATATATGTATGTATGTATGTATGTATGTATGTATGTATGTATGTATGTATGTATAACTGCTCTGAGGACGTATTTAATGTTTATATTAAAACAACCGTAAAATCAAAATATTTGAAATTTAAAACATTAACTTTCAGAACGTACATTTTATATCAGTGCTGTCCAACCTGCGGCCCGCGAGCTGATTTTAAATGGCCTGCCAGAGCTCGAGCAATTTTTTGTGCATTTATGTAAAAAATATAGTCAATGGCCTACTTTCATAGTATATCTTCTTAGCCAGGTAATCCCGTGAGCTGGGATCAACAAAATCAAACATAGCGTACTACAGCTAACGTCATCTATCGAATGATAATGACCAATAACCAATAAGTTAGTATATTAAGTTGCTTTTAAGTTTTCTGCTGCGACCCTCGGCATCAAGAAAAAATTTTCGATGGCCAGTGGTGTCAAAAAGGTTGGACAGCACTGCCTTATATAATTTATTATTTCCAGGCATTGCAGATCATGGAGGTCGATGTCATAATTAATGGCCAAGTTACTATGAATACAGTATTAGCCGACGAGCTTCACAAAGACGACAACAATGAAGATAGGCGAACGCTTTCAAAAGACAAGAAATATCATGTTTTCTTTTGCTACAGAGATGTTCCAAATGACAAGCTTTGGGTGAAAGAAGTTGTGAACAAATTGGAAAATGATTACCGATTTATTTGCTGTGATCATGAGAGAGACTTTTTGCCGGGAACTAAGATCATGGACAATGTAAAATATGCAATCAAGAACTCTGAAAAGATAGTGGCTGTACTTTCAAAGGAAGGTCTCGATAGTGAATATCTACGATTGGAAACTGAAATGGCCCACAAAGAAGGCATCGACAAAAGAGAGAACCTTTTGATCCCTATTTTGCTGGACGATTGTGAGATACCAGAGGAATTGAAACTATTGACCTACATCGATGCAAGAAAGGAGATAAACGAAAAAATATGGTGGCCAAAACTAATTGCAGCAATTGAATCTAAAGGTAATTTGA
>JAECUM010022550.1:0-68494 GCA_016617855.1 Megalonaias nervosa | reverse complement strand
GAGAGAGAGAGAGAGAGAGAGAGAGAGAGAGAGAATTTAAAAATATAGACCACACAAAAGAAAATTGTCACAGTACTCTTAAAAATGTTAAAAACAGCTCTTCCTTGTATGTTTGAGATTTCTACCATGAACTGATTAAGCTGGTATCGAAAAAAAAAAACAGGATTCAGGTGGTCAAGAAAACACATCTTTTTCATTTACCTCCTTCCATACGGGTCATAGCTGAGTGATTTGGGATCCACCAAGTTTTCAGAGTCCAGGACGATCTGATGGTTACTGCCGTCTATATTGGAAGATTCTATTGTATTCCCGTTTCTGTCTGATATCCAATACACCAGGCTGTGAAGTTTTAAAAAATAATGAAATTTTCAATCACAAGTTCATTTAAATTTGTTAAACAATATTATAAAATTCATAGGGAAATAATTTTAAGTTCAGGAAATAACATCTTTGAATAATCGGAAATAATTATAAACACAGGAGCGTTAAATGAGAACGTGTGTATGTGCATACGTTTGTAGATATATGAGTGTTTACAAGACATTTATGAGTGACAGGCATACATTTCAACCGTCACCAACTGTTTATGCGAACATGTTCACCTCGAAAAGTTCCTGTATACACCTGTACAGACAATTGCCTTTTTGGGACATAACGTGACGTGAGTTTCCATGTCCAATCCGATTCAGATATTTAAGTACCTAGTATTTATGAACATACATATTATCAACATGCAAATGTCAAACTGCCTACCGCTCATGGGACAGAATAATGATATCACGTGGTTTATCAAGACCTTGTAGGAAAACTTGTGCGACATCAGCTTCTCTAGAGAGTCTCCAAATAGCGCCTGTGTTCTCCTCTGTCCAGTACACATTTCTGTTGTATCCATCCCATGCCAGGCCTCAAAAACAAAGGAATATGCACACTGCTGTTATGACTGCTTCAACATGTTCCGTATTGACGAGTATTAATGTCAAGAGATATATTCAAATTTCAGCATCAGTGAAGATACAATTTCCATAAATTTAAACGTATTTCGCTTTCTGACGCTTTTCAAACCTAAATAAAAGACCTGCAAACGATAACTATACGCCACCTGCTTAACTCATTCAAGATCAGGGTGACGTAGATACCGTAACAAAGGCAACCTTGTATTATTATTTTTGAGACACTATCATGCAGAAGCATATTCTTTTTGTCAGATGACCGTGGTCGTGACATTTGTTAATATGTAGTCAATAGCAGTAGTAGAGAAATACGTTGCATTGGCTTGCAGCCTGGGTCAGTTAATATATAATTATTAACAACCAATTGTCCGAAAAAAAAATGTTATAAATTATGGTATAAAAATGATAATGCCATTTTTACATATTTTCTAGTTTCAAGCATGTTTTTATCGAATTGTCCCTCCAGGACTATGCAATAGTCTTCATATAGCTCCGTACTTGAGTGTAGTATCAATGCTGTCGGTAAGAGAACGTACGTGTCCGCACATGCATCCTTATCGTCTTATCAAAAAATGACAGTGACAAATTATTTCTTACATACACGATGCAATACGTAGCATATCAGACCCTCTGGATGAACCACGAAAGGCACAAAACTCGAGAATGTTTGAGCTCTGTCAACACAAAAGCATGTCATTTTATACATGGCTTAACACTCAATGCATTTCATCAAATACGTGTATTATGCTTTCCCACTAGTCTGATCACGTCTGACAATTGCTCATGCTGCTTAAATGTAGCCAACATGATATCTGGCAAGTTTAAATAATACAAGCACTACCATATGTTGCGTTCTAAAATGGCTTTTCGATAATGTGTAGACCATGATTCAGGGTCGAAAGCTCATATCTCTCTAACAGCTTAGACACATGATTAATAGTGCCCGACTTACCATAACGTAAATCGCAATGATGTAAGTGAGGATAAACATATAATATGGTCAAAGGCCGTTAACCGTTAGAAAATATATGGACAAGATGGCACCGTCAAAATAAGAAATATGTGTATGAATTTGTGAGACTCGATCCAATAGTAGGACTGTTCGCGCATGAAAGTATTGTGTATCGACTGAATGTATATATATATATATATATATATATATATATATATATATATATATATATATATATATATGCATATGCTTGTGGTATGTATATAGATCATAAGTAGTTTTGCAAAGAAAATCATGCTATGTCGGATCCCAGTGGCTGTTCCTTTTTATTTAATTAAGAGTTATTGCTGTCCTGTAGAGCAACCTACGCTTGGTGGTTATATGCTTGGTAGCACTCCTTCTATTTCATTTAAACTTCATTATAAATGATCAGAGTGAAATTGGCAGTTGACCTTCAGATCCTCTGATCAATCCAGAACTTTAAGAAACGGGGTGCAACACGATTTCAGATGAGTAAAATGATTTGTCTTTCTCCCATCGTATCGTTCCATAATGTGAAACAGTTAAATAAATGATAGGCTTTCATTTTCGCCTGAACGGCGACTGTCCAACCAAGTTTGGGGAAAGAATGGCATTGATAAATCAACATTTTGCATGAAAGCGAAAGTTCTAGAGATCTAACAGAAGGGGAGAGAGTCATTAGTAGATAAGTATACGATTCTAAGCTACAAATCACATCTAGCATATTAACTTTTATCTCATAATCCGTCTTGACTTTTTACACTTTTATTCTCTGTGCAATAGAAAATAGAATTTAATTAATATATGTAATATATTAATATTAATTAATAATGATATTAATTAATATCCTATTCAATAGAATTTAATTAATATATGTAAAATGTCAACGTAATCCATTAGATTGAATGTAACATTACCACTAATTATTCCGGATGTTTCAATCAAAAGATGTAATTCGGGATTATCTACAAAAGCCCAGTAAATAGACGTCTCTTTTGCGAGGATCATCTCTCTCTGATCCGTATCCAGGATCATGTGCATAGTGCCATTAATGTTCAGAACGCAATTGGGATGGAATGCAAAATCTGTCACAACTCTAATATCAGCAATGCAAATACTGCTGTCATTACTGAACATCAGTCCACGATGAAAGTACTCATTTTTCACTGAAAATAAACGACGGTCGGGATTAAAGGACGAAACTAATACGAAAGGATCAATTCAAATGTGTTGTATTACTTACTCCATAAAACAATCTTTCTGTGTTCAAAAGGTGCATTATTTCCAGTGCTGGCCACTTTTGCCAGTTCATACAGTTTTTAGAAATAAGAGATATTAGAATTTTCTAAGTCATATAACGTGCGATATATTCTTTATCCGTTATATTGTTTCTTCCACAATATTGACCTTTTCCCTTCAGAAGATTAACAATGGAACTGAATTCAAAAACATTAGGCAAGTGACTCCTCAAATAGTAAATTATATGATAATACAAACGTATATGCAATATGACATAAACAGGCAGCTCTACTTAGCATATTTACATGAACATCTTTTTGTGTCTTGATTGAGGGTGTATCCATCTTTACAAAGACAGGTAGCGCCATCCTTCTCCGTCACACAAATGTGTTCACAATCATGGTTGATGCAATGGGCTACAAGTAGACAAAAAAAATTATTCAAGGACATATCTTTAAAGTACGAAATGGTGATTTCCCACAATAAATCACCTTAAAGATATGAGGAAGCAGAACAGCAAAAGGGAGTAGATACTAGTAGATAAGTCCAGAGAAACTATTATACATTCAAACAGACATATATAATGACATTTATAAAGACGAACCTATTGAAGAATTTGGCTGAGCATCCGCCTGGAACATGGATAGTCCTAGGTAGGCTTCATCTTTTAACAACCCTGAGTTTATATGGTTCCCATTCGTTTTATTCAAGACATAGAGTCCTCTCTGGTACCAGTCTGTCATATACAAATACTCCTGGAAACAATCAGAATTGATATTTGAATAAAACCAATGTCTACTGTCGGAAACGTCAGCCTTTTTGAACTAAAGGAATGTGTAATTGTCTAGACCACAACAATGTGGACAAAAGGAATAAACGAAATAGGAGCATTGTAGTAGGTACATACATTGTTTATGGCACTAAAAGTTAGTAATGACAATACATTCTATGTTATTTTTTGTTGGGGTATATATATATATATATATATATATATATATATATATATATATATAGGTAGTATATATATATATATATATATATATATATATATATATATATATATATATATATATATATATATCTTTATCTTGACAATGAGAATGCTTACACGCGAAGGCCTACGAATAAAATTAGAGATGTAATACCAACGTGACAATTGACATTATCCTACTGCCGGCACACAGAAACATCACCAAATCTGACTTATTTATCGCACATATTGAGGGATTTGTGCAACAATCTTAATTAGAAGCATTTACTATGCTGATAACTATAGGCTTACCTTATCAACAGCTGCACCAAAGATACTGTAACCAGATTTCCTGAGCAAGGTTTTCCTATCATTTCCCTCGTAAGTGAAAGTTTCCACGGATTCTCGACCAGAGTCATATAAGTAGAGGCGTCGAACAGCGTAATCAGCGGCCAGACTGTATGGATACATTAGTTTCGAAGATATCAGGGACTTCCGGTTCCTACCTGATAAACTGGACACCTCGAATTTTTTCAAAGCTCCAACATCACTCCAGAAGAGGAGGCTATTGCATGAGGGATAAACGCCCTTTAGACTTTGTTAAAGTCACATGTTTCATATGTAACCACATGTTTAACTCTATCGAAAACGTAGTCTTCAACAAACTATCACTACTTGCATATTTCGTACTATCGGTACGCATATCAATCTCGATAAATGTTGAATATTTCGATTATTTATTTAAAACTCTTTGATCTCCTTAGCATAGGTTTAGCTCACCAGCTTGTACCTTCAGTTTACAAGGTAGGGTCAGTTCACGTCTCTCAAGAGTACCTACAGTTACTACTATATGTAAGTAATATAATATATATATAAGTAATATAATATATATATATAAGTAATATAATATATATATAAGTAATATAATATATATATAAGTAACATAA
This sequence comes from Megalonaias nervosa, assembly GCA_016617855.1. NCBI lineage: Eukaryota > Metazoa > Mollusca > Bivalvia > Unionida > Unionidae > Megalonaias > Megalonaias nervosa. The sequence goes on along the minus strand of JAECUM010022550.1, from coordinate 63,415 downwards.
TATAGTGCAAAGCAAAATATTTTATGACCTTAAACAAATAATGTATTTCCCTAAAGTCACAAACCTTTCAAGAAGGCCAATATCTTTAACAGTCAGCGAATCAGAAATTAAGTCATCTTAGCTGTTTCACGAAACTCATGATCTCAACTCAGATGTAATCAAGTGTTTGCCTTAGTCAATAATACACGTCACTATCTTGCAATAATGAGAAATATTTAAGAATGAACTCATCTTAAGTACAAATATAAGTATTTTTTATATTTACTAAATGATCCAAACAATTTATAAATCATGAGTATTAACACACATGATATATATATATATATATATATATATATATATATATATATATATATATATATATATATATATGTGTGTGTGTGTGTGTGTGTGTGTGTGTGTGTGTAAGGTAATAACATCAATATATTCATTACGTGATTTACTTGTGTAAAATCTAATAACTTCACAAGATAATGGACTTACGCTTCCATCGGGTCCAGAGCCAAGGCACGAGGTTGCTCTAAATTATCATGAATAAGAACACGGTACATAGACGTGTCATTGCCTAGAAGGGATTTAACCGTGATCCACTTGTATTGTGGATCTGTCCAGTAAATGTTGTGGCTGATCCAGTCTACCGCCAAATTGACGTTATCACCAGAAAGTCCTCTATGGAAAATCGTCCATGCATTGGCTCCAGATAAATCTATAGAGAAATTGGTATTCCGGTATATGGCGCGTGTGTTGTAGTCATACACGTACGCGTGACGTAATGTATAGTCTCCGGCTACGCTGAGACAGAGAGCCTTTATGGGAAAGGGAAAAGACCGGATGTTATCCAGGTTGGGTTTTCCGTCCGGAAATATTGGCACTGTATGTATAAGTTGTGTAATGGATCCATTTCTCGTCGTAATTATCAAACCACGCACTTTCTCTGAAAAAGCATATATTCAATAACAACGGTAGGCACAATAAGCGCATTTTAGGCAGGCGATCATAAAGTGTCATTGTTACATTAATTGTGACTACATAGTGACTTAAAATATAACAGTTATTTATAATCAAACAAAGAAACATTAAAAGCTTACAATGGCACAATGGAAATATGATTGAACAAGCTTAAAAAAGATTGTACCTAACACAGCTAAGTAGGAATTGGTGTACCTGTCAGAGACAGAAATAGGGAGCACAGCAACACTGAATAACACTAATAATTTTCCAGGTTCAAAAATTGTTGGTGTTTATAATACCTTTACGTGACCGGCAAGTCAGTGGAAACAGTCCTTGCGAAATTCTAGCCAATTCAATGCATTAGCATATGAATTACAATGTCATATTTGACAAGTCAGTGTAATGTACAGAAACGTTTATTATAGATTGTTCTCTTCTCAGTTTCAAATTGTGTTTGAACTTCTGTATACTGTTGTCGGCGTAACTTATATTATTTTGTAGACGACAAAATTTAGTCCCTTGGATTAGTTTTCCTTACTGTACGTGCGTCTTTCTTAATTGCTTTTAATAAATAAACCCAATCTCTAGGATTTGTTGCATCTAGAAATATTGTTACTTGAAGTACAAAGTATAGGTCCATGTTTCAGGAACGTTTTTCAAACGAAAGCTGTTGAGATGCACTAGATATATGAAGATGTACAATATACCGAACTTAAATTGCATAGATATTATTGGTCTAGATTAGTTAAAATATATCAGAAATCTGGGGTCATGATTTCCTCTATCACCATCTCCTATAGGACACCACGGCATTATAAATTATAATTAAATCCTTTTAGACTGTTTAGACTGAAGTACAAGTAGCACAATGTAGTCTCCTCTGATTTTACTGGTACATAGATGGCACTTAGTGTACATGGTCAACGTGGTTCAAATTATTTCTGTCAAAATGGATGACTTTGATGAAAATAAATTGACAATAGACTTTACATATTCGCAAATTTGTATGAAATGTCCGCATGGCAAAACGGCACGTATAAACTGAGAGAAAATGAATAAAGTGGACAAAGACATTTCGACATTATAATTGTATTTCAATGTGCTATTTCCAACAATTATATTAATGTAAGGAATCATTACTTTGAAATTAATTTAAAAATATGTGTTATCACATATAACTTCTAGTCAAGGACAAAAATATATCTGTAAAATCTGATTAAATTTTTTCAGTGTATCCAAACGATTTTTCTACGACCAAGCTTATGCTATAATGTAGATAACTATGCTGCTATCATGCCAAACTCTTACCGTCGATCACAGTTCTCATTTGCTCTATATTTTGATTTCAAAAGTATTTCCAATCTTTAAAAACAAATCAAACTGTTATTATGTGCTGGACTTCATTCTGACATATTTCATGTGGTCCAACTCATTAAAAGTCATTATTAATATCCTTGCTTTGAATCAACCTGAAATTAGATACACTATCTAACGTTGGAGTAGTTAAGATAACAGCAGGGTATAATGAAAGTGCAGCTATTTTCCCACCCATTAAACGGTTTAACATATACAGCTCACACTTAGGATGTATAATATATTTTTTCAGGCTACTACCAGCTTCATGTTCAAGTTCCGGCTCTGCCAGTTCCACTAATTTTCTGGTTTTTGTTTTGTTACCTACATTGTCGTTATGCTTTGATCAAGATAAACTTTGAACGGTAATTACCCTCTCCATTAGTCAGCTATGCTGATGTACAACAAACACAAACATATGAAATCGGGATCGGGAATGCCACACAGAGGAAATAAAGAAATGATTGGTAAAGACACTTATGACCAAATGACTACTGAAATGACTCATTCCGATTTTGAAGTCATCCTCATTTCCTGTGTTGCCGTTGTAAGTGTGCAGACTAGTTTTACGTTATAGTTAGATATTATCGAGAGGAAAAACGTTTGCCTGGCATGTTCAGTGGAAATAGAAAATGCTCATTATTACGGCTATTATATTATTTATTCTGGTACTGTTATGAATTATCTAAAGGAGTTCTGAACGATGCCATCTTGACAAAGTCATGATTCTTGGGGACCAGTACATTTCCGGTTTTGAAATTTATATGGAACTTTTTATTCATTACGACTTTCATAGAACTTTATCAAGATTATTTTGGACTCACTTCATAATACTGTAACTTGTTCTCATATTTTTATGTATGACTTTGATAATTATATTATTTGTAAAAATTTTCAAAACTTGTTGGTTTTGTTTCTTTCTTTTAATTGGTTTATGACCATAGAGTGGTATTAAGGTATATAAGATCAGGCATCATAATACATGGAACCACCAACATCACTTAAGAGTAAGTATGAGATAAAGTCATTACTGAAGAGTTTAAATGGCAGATGCTATATTTAGAGGTTTGAAAAAAAAGATGCATATGCAAATATTCAGAATTTGTCATTTTAATATACTAGCAATATAAGACATTTTAAATCATTAGATCTCAATTACCAATTAGGGTAGTTCTTCATTCCGGCCAGTTTACAGTGATTTGGCCAAATGCTGGTTTGAAGAAAATTAGCTTTAAGGAGGAAAACAAATTTGAGTGTAATCATCGCTCAAGGTCCCTTGTAAAATTGTGTTTTCTTTGAGCTCCCCTCTTCCAAATAAAACATTACTACCAGAGACAAAAGATATAGATGCTACAGGGCGCTAAAATCACGAATGTTGCATCGTGGCCAGATATCAATCAGGGTGTTTATTAAAGCGATCGACGTAACAGAGAAAAAGATTAGACAACAGTTTCTCTCCGACAGACACGATTATGACCAATGATGACATTCGTGAGTTTTCCTTGGACACTGGTTGTTTGATAGTCCCTTTGTGATTGATGCCAAAGTTCTCGTTCACTGTAAAATCTCTGGCACGTACAAAGCAGCCTATGCAATTTGCAGTTCTGAATTTATCACGGTAAAACAAACATAAATGGCATATGTTAAATGGCCACCCGATTACACTAGTAGTCGAAACAGCATTAAATGCATCAATCCACGCAAGCCCCAACAAGATGGAAAAATATATGACGTTCCGCTAGGCGAGGATCGTTTTACAATTACTCTTTGATACGTTGGAGTCGCTGGTAATTAAACATTTACCATATCCACAAAGGAAGAAATCCAGACGAATAAATGACAGTATCAAAAACAGTGCTAGGTATCGATTAAAAATCTCGGATTCCAGATGTTTCAATCGATCTGAGATCGACTAAGGCGATTAGTGCTTCGACAACCAAAAGAGAAGTTCCTTCTATTTCCGTTGACGGCACCAATACCAGCCCGGTTAGAACAATTACAAATGAAGCCGCTCAACAATGTACAACAAAAGCCTGGCAATGGAAAGTGGATTACGGCTATCTCGCACAAGGTATTAAACTAAACTATGATGTATAAACAATGGCTCATTTCGACATGGACGCGGCTGTTTTACGAGATCAAAGCAAGCAGAAGTACCAATATCTGTGCATACGAGGCTAAGAAGGCAGACGCACAATGACCAGATGAATATCAGGATTATGACACATCTCGGTATTTTTTCCCTGCTAGATCTTCTTGGGAGTCAAAGGCAATCTTGAATACAAACAAAATATTTTATAGGGCTCTAACCATAATGTTGAATTATTCAACAATGACAGCAAGACATGGATCAGCAGCACGATTTATTGCATGTAAAGAAAGAAAATCGAAGAAATTGACGACGTCGACGTCACAACAACTATTCTCAGACTACCCCATTTCAGTGTCTAATACGCAAGGTCTGCTGGCCTGTTCATTATATTTGTCAAAGATACAAGCGTCCTTTTATCATGTTAATTCACCGTTGATTCCGTCAACACTATTGCGATCAGAGGATCTTTTAACGCAGGATTTGCGCAAAGTCGATTTCCGCATAACGCACGCGTGGAGCTTGCATGCTAAATTACACTGTCACACATATTCTGTTTTTGTATCAACTCTCATAAGGTTGTTTTTTTTTTGGGGGGGGGTTTGCCAAATCCCCATACACGTTGAACAGAAAAGGCTACGTCAATGACTTAATTTGACGAGATAAACCGCAGAAGAAGGTAAATTTGAATATTCCAAATTTACGTTTCGATGCTTGCAGTGAGTTATATGTGGTCAAAGAAGCACTTTTAATATCATTTGCATAGTCTGGCAAAATAATAAATGATTTCCTTTCTAGCGATGGTGACTGATTCAAAACAAATCAGTATCTAAATTGAATTTTCATGGTAAAACGGTATGCAACAGGTACGCATCTGGTTGTTATAATGAATGTAATCAATTGACACCATTGATGAACAATCGGTGTTGTATACGAGTAACAAGCACGTGAAGAATCCGACATGATTCTTCCAAAATATTTCATATGTAATACATCAGTAACCTTGTTAACTAGATATGAAATTCAGTTCGAATTTTATTCTTCATCTTTCTGGAAGTGTACTAACTGGCTTTGGCGTTTGTGTCTAAGATTTATTATAATATAAATTCATAGATTCTGATGCGATTGTAGAATTTCCCGATGGGGTGATGGACCGATTGATATCGGATGCTGACATTAATAGCAAGTTCATTCCATTTGTAGACTAATACCTGCGTTAGAGTGATGTTCACAAAATATCATATTAACTGAAATTCAATATTGTTGTGGTCACAATAGAAACAAAATGACACTTGATATATTAGTACCAAATGAAAGCCAACTCAGAACATTTGCATTAGCACGCGAAAACAAGAAAACACTCAGGACATTTTTCTTCAACAACGAAGATTAATTCTCCGACAAAACATGTCAAATGAAATTGAATCAAATTACAAATTTAGGTTATATGGATCTAGGATGCACTTGCCTGTGTACCAGTTCGTGATCGAAAGCGAAAACGAAAACGACCGTTTTGAAACCATTCAATGCCGCAATAAATATAGTTGTAAGGTAATGTGGTACTAGGCCGCCCCCAGGACGTACAATCGTCGCAGACTAGTGTTTCCATATTTGTTACGTTTTCGTGACAAAGGAGAAGTAAACGAAATTATTTGGTTAGAAGTTCTTGTGTCTGTTGCACCAGAAGAGGTCGGATTGCCCAACAATTACTCTTGGCCATCCCACTATTAATTGAATATCTATGATAGGCCCTCAATGTTACTGTCACAAAAAATAGTCGAAGTTTAACAATAACTGCGAGATGGAAACCTCAAAAAATCTTTCTTGTTCGTGAAATAATAACGCGTGTCGTGTTTATGGTTTCTATATACTATTTACTGCATCACCAACGAGACCACTGTTACCCAAGGTGTTGCTAAAATTGTGTCCACATAAATTTACATAGGTACTCCATTCGTACTTGTTGTCGTGTTATATGAATTGCAGCTGGTTTGGCTGGTAAAATAATTTTATTTCTGTTACATTTAATAGTATGTGATCATTCAGAACTTCTCACAGTGGTACAAAGCATTCTCATTTCAACTGCCAAGCTGTACTTGATCTCTATTTTGGATAGAACGATTGGCATGGTCAAGGTCGAAACTGTGTTGGCTGAAGTTCAAATCCACCGGTGCTCCGTGCGCATAGATGCAATCGGGACCTTAGCTCCATACAACACATAATTTATTGATAGGCAGTGAAAATCAAGCAATTTTCTTCGAGTTTATATTATTCTGCCATGTGGTACGTTGGCCTGACTGATTTGCCTCGTGATAAGTTTGCTTGGGAGCACCCGTTGCTGATTGTTTTACGCGAGGATCAAGACGGGATTTTGAACTTATCTGTGATGTAACAGGAATGAGTTGCAGGGTGTGTAGTGTTTTCCTAACGGCAATATTGCACATATTAAAAATAAATGAAAAACACGTTTTCTAACAACTCGCAAATAATTAGCTTTTCTTATTTCCCTCCAGATCTCTTCACTCCAGATCTTTGCCACTCTTTCCTATATCTGCTCATATCACTGAGCTGACATAACATAGAATCATGTATTACTTTTCTTGTGACAGTGAAAGTAAACCTGTGCCATATCTTGTTTTCATGTTGCTTTATCAACGGTTACTTTCTAACCTAATTTGTAATTCACTCTTCCAAGGTACAAGGTGGTGTGTACGGGCTACATACCCTAGATAATCGGAAGTTTAAAATAGCACATGTATTTAACGATGTTTAGTTATCGTTAGGAACAACGTGAGCATCCCTTTCTCTCAGGATAAATAATTTTTTGTGCAACATCCAGTCAGCTGTATTTTTGGACAAATTTGTTCTTATCTTTCATAGTTTGTTTGGTTTATGTTGATGCTGATTATAGGTTACTGCATTTGTATTGGGAAACATGAATGAGATTGTTTAGAATAATACTGCACAAACTTTCAGAGAAAACGAGTTCACATTTTCTCATACAAATGCAGTAATCTTTTTATTATATCCTCATCTTCTTATTCAACCTAACCTTAACTGCCAAAACTTCACTACAAGAAACAATGGAATTGAATTTATTCTGTATTCCAAAATAAATGCACAACTTCAGATTCAACAATACACAATAATATTAATATGCACATAGCATGGCCCGGCTACTTTTGAACTAATTCGCGCACTGGACATTAGTTTAAAAAAGAATTGTCGTTTTTGGTATACGTAAAATTGAAAGTTAGAGTTATATTGTGACGGAATACACAATGCAACAACTTGTCCATTTGGTCTGGATTTAATGAATGTTTGTCCATTCTTCTCAATTCCTCTGATTATAGACTGGATTTGTGTGTGTTACTTACACACGAAGTACTTGTGATTAGAACAGAGTGAGACGTGTGTTGACTCAGCTGCATTTGCGTTTTTTTCCTGTCATTGAATATTTGGAATCCTATTTGGGGAAAATATGAGCTTATTTATTTGAAATGATCTAAACGACACCATGGACTATTCATTTCATTTTGAGCGCAATAACGAGAACGTTGTTGCAGTTGGAAATGCAGTCAAAATTTCATTGCAATTTTGCGGTGTGTAATCGTGTTTTAGAACCCATGACATAGCTCATGTAATTTGGATTTGCAGAACTAACTAAGAAGGTACAGTTTGAGGAAATTCAAGACGCAAAATTGTAAATATATGTTTTGCCATTCTTATTACCAGCTAAGAAGACGTGTTACGCGTTTTCACTTGTATGCTACTTGTAGTGCCCCAGCTATATTATGATCTGTATGGCGTCTATCGCAAGTCTAAATCCGAAACATTGTATAACAAATGTCAACTTGGAATGATGCAAAGCAACTGCTGTGTGACAGTCCATTCAGCCAGTGGAAACAAGAATTATTCGTCGTCTTCGCTTATTGGCTCTGAGGCCGTTTCTTTTGTACCAAAACCTTCAGTTGCATTTTTCCCCACGAATTTAACCATTTGACTAATAAAATGGTACGTCTCTTGTAAATATGTATAGCCCATGGCCTCAGGTTGCTTTTCTATGCTATGCTTGTATACCCCATAGAGCACTGGTCATAGTGTGAACAATCCCATTCATGAACATTGCTCTTAATAACTGTTTAAATGATCAGAATGGTATTTCAACACTGCGCCTATTACATTTGTTGTGTACATTGCGAATACCATGCCCATTCGTTTGATTCTTTGAAAGCTTCATTTGTGAATCAGCAAACTCATCCATATTGTTCACTTTATAACCTCTACGTTAAAATAGACGAACCAGCTTCTGTAGTTCATCCATACACAAATCTAATAAAATAAAACCTAAATTCTCTGCTACACGTTTTGTTTGGAAAGCACTTCCTAATACACTATACTATTGTTAGACACACTTGTCGCGCAATATTAAGGTGTTCAGTATAGCAAAATACTGCACGATTTTGACAATGTAAAGTTATCGGAGAAAAAAAAAATTGTTTGCATAATAAAATGGTGTAGTCAATGTCTGGTTTGGATAGAACCATTGGCATAGCTAATGTCGAACCGGTGTTGGCGGAATTGATATACACTGGTGATCAGTGCACAATCGGGGCCTTAACGACATAAAATAAGTAACTTATTCATAGGTAGTGAAAAACAAGCAACTGTTTGCTAGTTGATATTATTATACAGAGTGGTGTATTGATCTGATAGTGTTATTACACATATTACAATAAAATGCAAATAATACGTTCTGTATCAAATCGCAAATGATTCGCTTTTATTGTTTCACATCTTGCCTGTATCTGTTCACATCACTGAAGCTAGCATAACATCTAATAATGTATTACTTGTTTCACATTGTACGCAACATTTATCATATCTTATAAAGTTACTTTCTGACCTAATTTATGATTCAATCTGCCAAGGTACAAGATGGAGTGTATGAGCTACCTCCCCTAGATAATATGTTCGAAGTTTAAAATAGCACATGTATTTTCCGATTTTAAATTACAATTAGGAACTGCGTGAAGATCCCTGTCGCTAAGGAAAATTATCTTGTGTACAATATCCCGCCAGCCGTATTTTGGGTTAATTTGTTCCTACCGTTCATAGTTTGTTTCATTCATATTAATGCTGCTTTGTTTTCAATTGTGTTTATATTGCTATTCATTTACTTCCAGAATGTGTACATGTAACCGAATACGAATGCTTTTCCTTGCAAGATTGAACAATGATGTATTTATGTTTTCCTCTAGTTTCAACTGTCCTGCTCTACACCATTTCTTGTCTACTACACCCTTAGATATCCTGGTCTGATATGGACTTGTCCCTTACTAAAATAACCTTTGGTTTTCCTTTTTGACTTTCCCTATTTTGCTATTTTGGAATATGGCTGCTGCAGTGAATGATTTGAGTTTCAATGCGTTACTGCAGTATTTACATTGTACTATTATAATATTAGCTTCTACTGTTTATAATGTATTTCTATCTAGGCGTCTGTCCACATGTTTTTTAGTCTTTGGCTGCGGGCCCCTACGTTCAAATATTTCTTATATGATAAGTTATGCAAAGCAAACTGAACCAATGAGCTGCCATACACGCATCTTAATATAAGATTTAATAAAACTAAATATATAAGATAGAATATTTCAGGCATCCGAAATATTACATTCGCACCAGACATTTATGAAAACAAAGGGTTGTGTAATTGTATACCTTTTATTACATTATGCCTATTAGTGCATATTTATACATGCACACAGTTATGTCAGACACAAATGGAATTATGAAATATATTAGACCAATTACTAAAATCCTTGCATTTATACAGTTATTATGCATGAATTTTCAAAACACTGCTTGCAAAGCAACGTTTATTCTTATGAGCTGTTTACATTATTTAAGTGTCGATCAGCATCATTGATTACGTTTAGAGTACCTCAGCAGATTATTCTATTCTATACTTGTCGTCTGGGGTTGTCAATGTTCAAAACAATGTACAAAATTGATGTTCGCTTTAGGTTTCGGACCAGTACATATATTTCAGAGAACCAATTTACTAGTGGGGAAAAAAAAGAAGAATACTAACTATTTTGAGATACTTCCATTGCCTTTAAAATGGGTTTTTGTTTCCATTATTCTTCCAATAAACATCAATCTATCTATATGCTATAGCTGCAACAAAACATTTATCTTATGTTGATATCCTGTACTTAATGTCCAATTGAGAATATATCGTATGGACTCTTTCTGCGAGGCTATCATATTAGATGCAGAACAGAGAGTTCCCTGTTCAGCAGCAAGAGGCGTATGAAAATGCTGCGAAACAAGTGTTATTCAAGGCTAAAATAAATTCCAAAACTCGAATGAATGAAAGCATGTATGGTTTGTATGCAGATCAAATGAAGATATCAGTTTTATTATTTTGATATATTACCATTGAAAAAGGATTTGTTGTCCAGTCCCTATACGTCTTCTCGTTGTGCATTCTCTAGACGCGCTTGTCCGATCGGACTCCCTGTCAAATATTTTCTGGTGCGATCGGTGAAAAATATGTTACATGTATGATATGTCTTCAGTCATTCAAGAAACATATCAATTAAAGAAAATGGAATTCATAATCAAGATGGATGAAAAGAGCATTTTAACCTAAACTTCTGTTCTACAAGTCTTCTGGGGCACCTGGGATCTCCGAAACTTTGAATACCTGAGTGCATGTCTACAATCTACAGGCTAATCATATCACAAGTTCGACATAAAAATCTTGAACGATGAAACGATGTTTGTGTTTAGAAAAATGTAACGTACATACCAACAGACACATACGTTAAAAATATTAATTTTAATGTTATGGTTTAACAATATAAAAAAATTATAAAATATTCGTAACTAACCCTTGCAATGTTGCATACGAGACCTCTTAGTATTCGGGCCAGAATTGTTTCTTTTCTGATAAATATCAGACTCGTCATCATAGGGCTCAGCAGATTTCTACTGTAAAACATGTATTGTACACGTGAGACATGACATTAGACGGGCCAGAAGGATCATCTTGTTCCTGGTACTATACATGTGAAACATGTTGTTAAAGGATAAGATAAAAACATACGTTTATTGTAGACAGCATGGTCTATGCCGAAAGATCACAGATGTCTTATTTAAGAAGACGTTAGATAAAGAGTATACAAGAATCTGAAAAAAAATCACAGTCGTAAGCGACATGCGCTATGCATCTTTCAAAAGTACTAGATTTGACACTCATAGAATATATGCTTCTGGAAATGATCGAAATGAGGCTGACTGACCTTTACATACGGTAGAGGTAAAGGTCCAATTTCCGTCTCTGCCGCACGTTATACTCTTGACATTTGCCGCCGGCATATAACCAGAGTCACATGTGAAATTGCACACACTCAAAGGCTCACGTGAGCACGCTGACGTCACTGTACCGTTGGGCACTTCTGTAGAACACAACTGGGCCTGAGCTGAAAATCAGACATATTGATAAATATATGGTTGAGATTTCTACAATCTGTTGAAACACTGAGATTATACCCATCTTTCGGTATTTTTTGTAACTGGAAATCTTTGCTAGCTGTCTCATAACATATGCAGTCTCCTCAGTCTACATCCAGTATCCCCTTGTGTCGTACATTCCACATCACCACAATCCCCGCCTTAAAAAATTGCCTTGTTCTGCCTTCATAGCGGCATTATATTTTTTCCTCTACATTTGCATTGTCGTGTTTGCTACATCATTAGGATGCGATATATGTAATGTCATGAATGTACAATTGGGTCCTACACATCTTCTGTCATGGTCATTATGTGTGACTAGTCTAATCTAGTGTGATAGCTTGGTTGGCAATGAAAATATAGTATCAACAATACATTCAATATACTGCAACTTCGTTTTGAAATATAAACAATACATAAGTTAATGGAACACGAATAACCTGCTACAATGGTTCGCAACAGAACCTAAACAAACAAAAACCTCTTTAGACAGAAGAATAAGAAAACACCCTACATCTAAATACCTACCACATTTATGGTAACTCATAAAACTCAAAGGTTACACTTGTTTTGGATATGTAAACCATACCTACAATAGTTCGCCTACCACAAATGACAACGACAATAGCATGGATTTGTATCAGTAATTTAATTAGATGCGAAAGAAAATATTTTGGTCGTCCCAATTGCCATTAGATATACATGGCTGTTATTCATATGATTTTTCTTTTCAGTTTTAAAATTGTCATAATGTTAGGGTAGAGATATGAATAATAAGATGAGTTGAATATTGTCTTACAATACCAAATATATCACATATTTTGGAGCATCAATATCAAATGGTGTATAAGGTGCTTTTTTTAGAGTACAATTTGTTGTGATCTCAGACATATACAGCGGTGTCAGGGTTGGGGGCCGGGTTCGACAATTTATATTTGATTCAAAAGATAAATACTAATCAGTCATTATAGAAAAAAAATATTACTGCGTGGCAAATAAATATTTTAAACACAGAAGAATCAGAGACAGAGACAGAAAGAGAGTAAAACTCATTACAACTTCAATGATCTATTGATCGTAAATTTATTTTGTGATCTCGATAATTAAAACCAATAACTGCACTGTCACAAACGTTGCAGTAGCCAGCTTACTTTGTGTCCATGCATTTTACAAATAGAAGAGGTAACGTCCTATTTATAAACTTCTTTATTTCCATCATCAGCACCTTTTTTGCCGTTCTAGGTAATTACTGACCCAAATGTACATACGCAATGGTAGAATTAAATAGTTTTCACCAATTTAGTCAAATTGGAAAGCATAGTAATTAGAAATGTATGTTTTTGAGTGTGTGCCATAACATTGATCTGTCCCTGGAAATAAGTATTGATAACGCTTCCATTTTCAGTCTGCAACCCAATAATATATATTTTCTGAAACTTACCATGTCCTTACTTCCAAAGGAAATACCTCTTGATTAATATGATAGGTGTCGAAGGTTAAAACAACGCTATGTTTCTAAAACATTACTGCTCTGCATATCAATGGCTTTTATGTAACAGAATACAACACAAATGATAGCTAAATCGTGTGTAACAATAAATATTTGATTGAGTGCACAAAGAGAACTTATCAGTCGTGTTGGTTTCAGAAATGGTAGAACGACAGATATTGTTATCAATATGTGTGATATAGATGATAAAATGAGATGAAGGAAAATATATATAACGTTTACCAGTTTCCATTGGAAATGAGTGATTTAAATGTCACTTATCGAATTATTAAATATGAAAATGTATGTCAATATTTGTGCATTTTTTACTCGAATAATCTGATGTATTAACATTTCTAAAGACTTCGTACTCCTATATTATAGTATTATTCCTGCAATATGCTGACAATGACAAATATACCAATAGATGACACATGTACCGCGCTAGTAGCAACATTAACCTTTACCTTCAAATATTTCAAACCTTTTCCACCTCCTGGTTTCAGAGATAATCCAATGTATCCATGTTTCCTAACATCGTTAAAACGGGGTTCAAGCATGAAATACGTATTTTACAAATGTCCAACAAGTTCTACTTTATAGGTATCCAAACACTAGAATACCAGTTTTGTATATATTGATTGTTGAAGGCTCATTTTGACAGTTTGCTAACGACAACCGTCAGAAGTGAATAACTGAGATAACTATACATTAAGAATAGTTATAGTAACCGAAACAAACTGCGCTTGCTTCAGAAGTCATAAGATTTTAATTCACCTGATCTGTCAATAGTTTAAAACAACCACTATGTTTATAAAAACTAACCACTGTAAGCCCATTCTTTCTAATCAAAGTGTTGAAATTTAACTGGCCGAATTGTTTTGATAACAATCTTGCAGTCATCATCTGTCAATCTCTTCCGAAGCAGTTTTTTTACTTTAACCTTCACCTTAAGATCGAAGGTAGCTTTCCCAGACAAGATTAAACTAGTTGATTTTAATCAGGAGACATTATTGGTAGCACTTGATTATTATGGTAAAGGTGTGCGATGACGAGCAAGCAAAGTGAATAGACAGAAAGAACAAAACTAGAATCTAACTAATTCAAAATGTTTCGAAGTGTCATAATTTAGACGCGAGGCATTGTGGGTCTGGGACAAATGGCAGTAATCCAACAGTATTTCTGTTTTTTATCCTCATTCAGTACAAGCTAACATATGTGTCCTGGGACACCAAAGAACCAAGAGATATTACTTATAAATCGTTTGAGGTAGCAGGAAGAGTTTGTCCATTTAAAAGTATATATATATATATATATATATATATATATATATATATATATATATATATATATATATATATATATATATATATATATATATATATATATATATGTATCCTACTGGAAGTATTAATATGATATCGTACCCAATTTACTATTTAGAGCTGTAAGGAAAAATGTCATATACTTTAACTTCTCCCTAGGAAAAAATTACGTAACAACGCTTTTGCTTTTAAGACAATCGATAGTGTGCACGTATACACTTCAATACATAACCCCACAAAGTAAGGTGATAACAGTTATTTAAAAATATTTGACAGGGTCGGTGTTTACAATAACGGACGACTCTAACGAATCATGTTCGACATCAAGGTTGTCAGGTAAGATCAAGATAAAGAATGTTTTATTTCATGAATCAGAAACAGGGTTTGAGAACAATCTAATGATTAACTGATTAGATTCATTTTCTAACTGAGTGTGGAAGTGGACAGATCTGTAGCGGCACTTGACTGGTCAGTCATGTGACTGATCGCTTCATTAGCATCTCTTCGAATAACCTAAAGTTATATTCGTTACGTTTCAAAATAGACCAACACGATTTAGAGTTATCAAACTCAAATCTGGAAGCGGTCTTTTTCATAGCAAACGTGCACGACCTTTGGTAATGGTTGGTTGGGTGTTTCCTATATTTTCCGCACATAATTGACGAAAAGGAACCTAAAACCCCTTGTTGATACTACGAAACAAGTCGCCCCTTAATAATGAAGGGACGGGTTGGATTAATACCATCAGAATGATTTTGAATCTATCTCATTGAAGACAAAGTGTCTTGTCCAATGAAAACACCCAAACAATTGGCACAAACTGGTAATGAAGTGGCAACCTTTGGAATATCAATCCACTGTGTCAACCGGACACAGGGAGCCCCGTCCTGGTACCCAGCTATCATGACGTTAATTGCAAACTTGAGGTGTTTACATAGCTCTTGACTGACAATAAATAATAGCATTTTTAGCTGAGTGGACGGATTCACGCTATCAGTTGGGATTGTCATATGGTCATATCAATAGACATTGCTCATTTATTCCCAAATTACCCAAATTAACCACTAAATGTATTATACCACGCTTGTTGGTTACGACATATCTTCAACGTAGACTAGGCATATATCCTTTTATTTATCATCAGCGGTTATCTCGATTTTGTAAATAATAATTAAATGTGATGGAAAATTTACGAGTGCATTTTAAATGCAGTGACCTTGTTATGGTTGAATAATAGTACGGTTCAATATGCGACAATTAAAGAGCACTGCCAATAATTGCATCTGCAATATTCCAAGAATTCATTCTAGTTTTTTTCCTTAGAATTATAATCTTTAACTATGGTAAAAGAAATAGATGTTGCGTTTACCAGTTCCTCTTTCTTAATAAGTTGGATAGGAACATAAGAAGCGATTTTCATGGTTGCAATTTCTAATAGCCTCAGACCAGCATTTATTATATACGAGCTGTTATTGATAGGTACATCGATATTATAAAAGTCAATTACCTGTCTCGATTATTGCATTTCTTTAAAAAAAAAATCAATTAAGCTTTCATCCGTACCTAACGAAACATGAGTTCAATGTACTGAAATTTCACCAACGTAGTATTGCTAGTTTATTTCAGTCAAACCTTCATAGCGCAACTGGGATCACGTCCAAACACTTATCCAGGATCCATTAAACAAAGGTTCAAATATTATTGCAAATAAACTTGTTTGTTTTTCCTTTCGAATTTCTTCAATATGTTTTCAGTTATTTTTGTTAAGTATGACTATCTATCTTGGAAAGATTTGACTGAAGAAGTAGTCTTCAAATAAGTTAAACATAATTAAATGCCAAATCTTGATGAATGTTATTCTAATACTCAGCATTATTCAAAAATTTTATCATTTATTATAGTGTTTAGTCTACATATCCAGTTATGGCCTTCCAGTCAAGTCCCATATCATTTCTTTTTTATTCTAATTATTGAATAGGAATAGCACAACATAGTGAATTTGTTCACCATGTCATCCAATGAGTAGATTTTTATTTTCATTTATTTATTGTAATGGTTATTGTTTAGAAACGGGTTAATGTGATACAATATTTGCCGTTTCTAAAGAGACTTTCTACATGCAGGTAAACGTGCCAAATTTAAAGTTCAATCTTTTAAAGAAATCAGCTTATCTGCACAAACCAGCATTTACTTTCATACAAACTATTTGAAATATGTGAACGTTAAGTGAATTGCAAGACATCAAAGACAACTTTATTATATTAGTCCCAGGTAGAGCTTTAGGATAGACAACAAGATAACAGCATCTATCAAATTGTTTTCCCAAACAGACATCACCAGCTTGCCAATACAAAAATATTTTCTATGAATGCGAGAAGCATTTTTTAATAATAAAGTCTTTTATAATATGTTTGTATCTATCCAAAAGCAATGATTGAATTTGATTTCGGTGCTGATATATTCGCCTTTACCAGAGTAAAGCCGCCTGCTGCTAGTTGAAGAAAGATAATAAGGCTGACTGAAGCTAAGGTTTAAATTTCATTGCAAACAAACTTGTTTGTTTTTCCTTTTGAATTTCTGTAATATTTTTTTCATTTATTTTTCTAAGTGTGACTTTCTACCATGGAAAGATTTGTCTGACAAAGTAAAAGTAGTCTTCCTATAAGTAAAGAATAATTAAATCTCAAATCCTGATGAATGTTATTCTTATACTCAGCATTGTTGATAAACGTTTATAATTTAATATAGTTTTTAATCTCGACACCCATTAATATCCTTCCAGTTAAGTCCCATATATTTCTTGCTTATATTCTAATTATTGAATAGGAACAGCCAAAGGGAGTGCATTGTTCACCATGTCATCCAAGGAGTGAATTTTATCTTCTTTTATTTACTTTAATCCATGTTGTATATATACACGAGGTGACGCGATAACATAATTGCCAGTTCAGAAGAAACTTTCTACATGCAGATAAAACTGTCGGCTATAAAGTTCAACTTTATAGAGATGGTAATATTAATAGTGGCACAGCTTTATTAACAGTAGAGCTGGGGGCTTCTAATTCGCAAGAATCAAGTCATAAGCTTATTTGCAGAACGCAGCATCTACTTTGACACAAAATATTTGGAATCTGTGGATGAAACCGAATGGCAAGACAGCAAAGATAACTTTATTATAGTAGTTTCAGGTATTGTTTTAAGATAGGCAACAAAATAACAGCATTTATCAATGAAAAGCGATTGACTCACCGATTGTTGTCCCAAACAGAATCCACCAGGTTGCCAAAAGAAACATATTTCCTATGCATGCCAGGAGCATTTTATATAGTAAAGACTTTTATAATATATTCTAATCTATCCAAAACAATGATTGAATTTAATCTCAGTACAGCTGTATTCTCCTAAACGACAGTAAGCCGACTGCTGCTAGCTGAAGAAAGATAATAAGGCGGTCTGGAGCAACAAATATAAAGACATCGACACACTCCGCTGCTCACCATGATCACCAGTAGGTAAGACTAAATTAGTGTTGTTTATGTATTAGCATTTCTGTATCCTCATTCAACAGCCTCAAGTTCATAACATTAATGTGAACTGTCTTAAGACATTGTGATTATATATAATATACGAGATACAAGAAATTGATATGTCTACACAAGAAAAATTCTGAAAGAGCCAGCAAAAACAGATACAATAGAGCTATAATCTTTACCTCTATTTAATGACAAAATGCATATAGCAGGTTTGATACTTTTTCTCTAGTGTCACGATAGACAGACCTTTTGCGTAATTATGAAAAAGCAAAAATGTCAATTTTTGTTTCAAAAGAACACGATGCAGTGAAAAAACTAGGAAAATAAAAACTTTTAATCATATTTTATTTACATTATGCACAAAACTTCGATGTATTTTTTTAACGACATAATACACAAAACAACTCGTGCCTTGATGTGTATATATAAGGACCTAATGTTAGTCAGATTATTTGATACTGTTGTAAAACAGGTATGAACAGCTCAATGTTTTATCATTTGTAATTTATATAGGAATAGATTGAAATCAAAATGTATTCTTTATATAGAAGAATACGTCTATGTACTAGAAGCTTCCATTGGAAAAGAGTGGTTTAAATACCAGTATATTAATTTATTATTTCTGCAATATAATGACAATGAACAATATACAAAGACTTGACACAAATACCGTGCGAGTAGCAGAACTAACATTTACTTTCAGATATATAAAACGTTTGCCAACTTCCACTTTCAGTGGGAAAGTAATGTATTAATGTTTCAAAGTTTCTAAAACTTGTTCGATAATGTTTCTGCATACTTGTGAAATGGGGTTCAAAACTCAAAGATATAGTTTTAAAAAATGTCCATAGATTTTTTATGCATGTTTTTGAAATGGGGATCAAAACACTAAAAAATTTAGTTCAAAAACTGTTCATTGATATCTACGATTTTAGGTATCCAACTCACTAGAATGACAAGTTTGTATATGTTAATCGTTCAATCGCACTTTGTCTGATTTCAAAGGCGTATAACTGATACAACCATAAAGAATTACACATAAATACCGCAGGTTATGAACTTCTCATTCATCTGATTGTCAGTAGTTTAAATCAACCACTATGTTTATGAAAACAATCCACTGTATACCCATTGTTTAATACCAAACTGTGAGTTCTGACCTTTAACTGGTCAAGTTGTTTTAATTACAGTCTTGCAGTCATAACCTGTCACGTGAAGTATCTGTCGCACCTTCTCATGACGCATGACTTCCCCCTGGAGATAACCCTTGGTCCCGAGAGATAACCACCCTTTAAGATAGAGTTTTTAATGCATTATTCGCAGCTACTAACCCAATACGACAAGAAAGAAAGATTTAGGTATGATTGGCGATATCAAGTAGTAGATTTGTACAGCTAGCACTCAATTTCCTCATTATTATCCATGACAAAGAATATTGATCCTTGGACCTAATTTTCCTTCATATCATTCGGCACCAATGCTGCATACCATTTAATTTGACGAAATACAATCTTATCCTCTAGATAGAGTCATGACTAGCCTTGACAAATAACCAGACTTTTCATTGAATGTATCCATATATGCGAAGAGAAGAAAGACTGGTATGGTATGATCTCTACGCGAAGTGCGTGGTTAAAACTGACTGAATGATCTTCTTTACGTCTGCATTCAACAATTGTATAGACCACCGCACCAGTGTATCTTTCCTTTCTATTTTTGGACAAGCTCTCCTGACATTATAATCAGGAACTTTTCCATACTCAATAATGTTAGAAACTATAATCCCTTCTGAACCAGTTTTCTTAAGACTTTGCTAACGGTAGTGGTCCAACAATGGATAAAAAAAAAAATGTTTCCTTCCTTGGAAATATAATGTACGCACCTTCACCATAGGTTCAAGGTACCATGACATAATAGGATTCAAATTCTTGATTTTATGCTGTAGATATTATTGCTAATATTTGATGATTGTGGTACGCGAATGCGGTGACGAACAAGAAAAAGAACAAAGCTAGAATCTAAATAATTCTAAACGTTTTAAATTGGCATAATTTCGAGAGGAGGCAGCGTCAGTCTAGGAGGAATAGTACTCATCCAACAGATATTCTGATTTTTGCCCTCAGTCAAATCTCGCTACCATAGATGCCCAAGTGGCATTCCACGGTGAAATAACACCACCCCTAGCTAATACTTAGAAACGATTGACCGTAATCGTTTGAGGTAGTAGGAAGACAATATCATTTTAAAAGTTACCAATCGAGAGCCTCAGCTTAAGTGGATTGCAGAGCGTTTTATGAGGTTAGTGTTAGGACTGGTCGGGCCGGTGTCAGGATAATGTGACCGGGTAGGACATCGTGCTACATGTCTGCGGCATGATGCCTCAGTGCTAGACATTACTATAATCTGTCACACGGTAAACATCGTAGCTATATGACTGAAAAATTGTTAAAGCTACGTTAAAAATCTAAATCACATCACACATCACAGATTAATACAATACTGGGTGAAATGTTCTTTTTGGAAACTGTCAAATCCTAGTAGATGTATTAATCTGATATCGTACCCATTCTACAACTTACCGGTCAAATGAAGAATGACAAATGCATTAACGTCTTCTAAGGAATAAATTACATTGCGATACTTTTGCATCTAAGACAATCGGTAATGTGCTCGTATGTATTTCAATGCATAACCTCACAATGTAAGACGACATGACAACAGTTATTTACTAATATCTGACAGTGGTCGGTCCGATCAAGAAAGGACAACTCTGCAAAATCCTTTTCAATATCTAGGTGGTCATGTAAGTTAAAGTATACGCTTGTTGATTATTTTGAATCAGCCACAGGGTTTGGGAACAAAATAACGATTAACTGATTAGTGTCATTGTCAACCTGGCTGTGGAAATGGAGAGATCTCTGTTCGGCACTTGACTGGTCAGATACGTGACTGATTGCTTCATTTTCATGTTCTAGCATAACCAGAACAGTTACTACCGTTACTCTTCTAAATTCTCCGTTTAATATATTCCAACACAATGTAGACATTGCAAACTCGAATCTGATCTCGCTTGTAGTTATTGCTAAAGAGCGAGACCTTTGTTAATGGTTGGTTGGATGTTATCGATACTTTCAACACATAAATGCCGAAAAGGAAACTAAGACCCTTGCTACCAGTGAGAAAGAAGGCGCCCTTAATAATGGATGGAGTCGTTATATTGATACCATCAGCAAACTTTTGACTCTATCTCATTAAAGTAAAAGTAGTTAATGCCGTGTCCAATGAAAGCACCCAAACACCTGATACTGGTTGGTAATGAACCAGCAACCATATAGACGACCAACCTACTTCGTAAACCAGGAACAGGGACCCGCGTCGCGGTACCCAGCTATCGTGACTTTAATTGCAACCTTGAGGTGTTTATGTCGCTCTTTATTGGCAAGAAATATTATTATGTTAGCTGAATGGACGGATCCAAGCAAAGAATAGGGATTACCTTATGGTCATCTCAAATGAGTGAGCACATGTTTGCCTAAGTTTACCCAAACTGAACACTAAATTGTGTTATATTACGCTTAATGGTTAATACAGACCTTTAACGTAGACGAGACATATATCCCTGTAATTATCATCAACGTTTATCTCTGATTTCAAAAATAATAATTTAATGTGAAGGAAAATTTAACAGAGACATTTTCACTGCAGTGAGCTTATTGTGGTTGAATATTATTATGTATCTAAATGCGAGAAGTATAGAGTACTATAATTACCTGCATGGACAATATTCAAATATTTGTTTAAAATATATTTGAATTAATCTTTCTTCTGTACATAACGAGAAATGAGTTCATCTAGTGAAAGTTCGTGAACGTATTATTGCTGATTTATTTCAGTCTTGAGTTCGGCACGCAGGTGGAATCACGCCCGGACACTCACCCAGGATCCGTGGTGCAAGTGTTCACATGTCATCGCAAACATATATGTTTGTTTTTCCGTTCGTATTTTTTCAATATCTTTTCAGTTATTTTTCTAAAGTATGACTATCTACCCTGGAAAGATTTGTCGGAAGAAGTTATCTTCAAATAAGTAAAGAATAATTCGAACTGCAAATGGTAAGTTCCAAGTCAAATTTCATCAACGCTATAGTTGCATCTCGTCTCTCAGCAGATTAAAGACATAACGAATTCTACGCTTGCTATTTCTGGAAAAATAAATCATATTCCAAAAATTTCATGCAGGTATATCTCGATGAAAGGTCGCTATAGTTTGCTAGGCCGGCTAGTAAGCGGCTACCCTATGCCGACACCAAATGGTGTCGGAGAATTCCAACTTTTCGATGGGCAATGGACTCTGACCCTACATAAATGTCCAAATATCAAAACTGGGGTGGCAAGGGTCAGAGGAAACTAGGACTAATTAATACCGTTGCAGTTAAATCCCATATGATTTCACTACAACTTTTGATTAATGTATAAAAAAGCAAATATATCAAGGTCAATATCTGTTTCAAAACAGCACGATGCAGAGAACAAATTAGGAAGAAGAAAACTTCTAATCATATTTTAAATACATTATACACAAAACTGCTCTTCCTGGATATGTTTCTTGAAAGACATAATACACAAAACGTCTCATGCCTTGGTATGTACATATAAGGACAAAGGTTGCTGTAAGATCAATTGATACTGTTGTAAGAAACGTATGAACAGCCCTATGTTTTATCATTTGTAATTTATATAAAAATGGATTGAAATCAAGACTATTTATTCTTTCTATAGAAGAAAATCTCAATGTTCTGGAAGCTGCCATTGGAAAGGAATGGTTCAAATATCAATTCTTAGATTCAATAAATATAAAGATGTTCTCAAAACTGGACATTTAGTTACTCGCAGATTCTAATTTATTGACATTTTAAGAGACTTTGAACTTGAATATTAATGTATTATTCCTGCAATATCCTGACAATGAACAATATATGAAAGAAGGTGATAAATGTATCAAGCGAGTTGCAAAATTACCGTTTTCTTTTCGATATATAAAAGTTTTGCCACATTCCAGTTTCAGTGGGAAAGCAATAAATCATGCTTAGAACATTCTAAAATTTCTTCGATAATTTTTCTGCATACTTATGAAATAGGGTTCAAAACTAAAAGATTTAGTTTAACGAAATGTACAGAGGTTTCTGCTTGTATAGGTATCCAAAACTCTAGAATGACAAGTTTGTATATACTGATTTTTCAATCTCCATTTGACTGATTTCTAACGACAGTCATGAGATATCAATAACTGATATAGCCATAAATTTATAATAATTTGTTGTACCGACAAACTGCCCTTGATACTAAAGGTCATACGCTTTTCATTCACCTGATTTATGAAGTCGTTTAAAACATGCACTACGCGTATGAAAACAATCCATTGTATACCTACCTGGTTCTGACCTTTAACTGACCACGTTCTTTTGATTATAGTCTTGCTGTCATACCCTGTCAAGTGAATAGTTTGTTTCATGACCAATTTGTTCGCATTGGTAAACGACCGTGGTCTCACGATATAATTACCTTTAAGATAGAGGTCAGACGCTGTGCATATGTAAACATTATAATCCAATACGACAAAAAGGAAACATTTAGGCATGATTCACGATACCAGACAATATATTTGTTACAGCTATGGCTCCTCTCTGCTTTATTATTACCCTTGACAATATATTGACCCCTAGACCAAAGTTTCTTTCCTATTATATTCCACACAAATGTTTCTTACCGTCTAATTTTACTAAAAACATTTTTAAACTCTGCATAGATTCATGACTACCATTCACAAATACCCAGGCTTTTAATCGAGTGTACCCCAAATAGGTGGAGAGAAGAAAGACTGGTATCACAGGATCTCTACGCGAAGTGCGTGGTTTAAAAAAAAGATTAAATCATCTTCATTACGCCTGCATTAAACAAAAGGTATAGACCACTGCACCAAAGTTTCTTACTTTTCTATTTCCGGACAAGCATTTCTTACTTTTTTATAAGTACATTTTCAATGCCCAATAATTTTAGAATCTATAATCTCTTCTGAACCAGTTTTCTTAATACTTTTGGAACGGTACAGGTACAACAATTGATAATGGCAACAATCCGTTCTTTCCTTGTGAAACTAATGTATAAAAAGCAAATGTTTCAAGATCAATATTTGTTTCAAAAGAACACGATCCAGGGAACAAATTAGGAAGAAGAAAACGTCTAATCATATTTTAAGTGCTTATACACAAAACGTCTCTTGCTTGATACGTTTCTGTAAAGCCATAATACACAAAACATCTAATGCCTTGGTATGTATCGATAAGGATCTAACGTTGCTGTAAGATTATTTGATAATGATGTCAGGGATGTTTGAACAGCTCTGTATTTTATCATTTGTTACTAATATAGTAATCGATTGAATTCAAAATGTATTCTTTCTACAGTGGAAAATATAAGTGTACTGGAAGCTTCCACTGGAAACGAATGGTTCAAAATATCAATTCTTAAATTGAATGTATACAAAAATATTGTCAAAACTGGACATTTAGTTACTCGCAGAATCTAATGTATTAACAATTTTAAGACACGTATTACTTGCATATTAATTTATTATTCCTGCAAGATACTGACAATGAACAATATTCAAAAGAAGTGATACATGTACCGTGTAAGCAGCAAAATTACCATTTTCTTTCAAATATATAAAACTTTTGCCAACTTCCAGTTACAGTGGGAAAGCATTGAATCCTTGTTTGGAACCTTCTAACACTTGTTCGACAATTTTTCTGCATACTTGTGAAATAGGGTTAAAACTGAAAGATTTAGTTTTAAAAAGGTCCAGTAATTTCTCCTTTTATTAGTATCCAAAACGCAAGAATGACATGTTTGTATATACTGATGTGTCAATCTCCATTTGACTGATTTCTAAAGACTACCATCAAATAACTGATATAACCATAAATTATTAGTACTTAATTGTAACGACAAATTGCCCTTGACACCGAAGGTCATATGCTTTTCATTCACCTGATTTGTGAAGTCTTTTACAACAACCACTACTTTATGAAAACAATCCCTTGTATATCTACTGGTTCGTACCAAACTGTGCGTTCTGATCTTTACCTGGATACGCAGTTTCGATTATAGTCTTGCAGTCATGATAGGCCAAGTGAATGGTCTGTAACACTTTTTTCATGGCATTTGTGTTCGCATTGGTAATCAACCCTGCTCCAAGGAGATAATTACCTTTTAAGATAGAGGTCATGGGTCTATGGATTATTCGTAGCTATTTGTCTTACATGAAATAAATATCGGCAGATTCCTCAGAATGCAGCCCCTGTGAATATGTAACCATAATAATCCCATACAACAAGAAGGAAACATTTAGGTATGATTGGCGATCGTACATGGTAGCGAAATGACTGAAGGATTGTTAATGATACGTTAAAAAATTCCAACACGCACACGCCAGCTCTCACTTGTCTCTAATTTAACCAATGGAGTTGTCAAACGGTCTGTTTGCTTTTATACCTCTCTTTCAAAATAGTATCTTCTAGGTTGCATCTCGACTCATAAAGAAGCTTTTCCAATGTTTCTTCTTCATTCATCATGAAGCATTGTCTTATGGTCACGAATGTAATGCTTTTAGCTAAAGGGTGAGGAAAACAGGAGCCCAAGTACTATTCATGCACTGGCCATCGTTACTTCACCACTGCTTTTGTTTTCTCCTCTCCTCGACTGAGATAGTGTATGTGACTGCTGTATTTTCTATTATGTGTGCAAATCGTCATCCTGATCTATGTCATGACTTCGTGTTCCATGTTCTTTATATAGTCTATAATCACTTTCTTGTTGTTGACGTTTTCAATGGATTATTTTAAATTTGCATACAAGACCAAAATTCTTATCAATGACGGCTGCAACCTAACGGTGCAAACGGAGTTGGTCTAATTTTGTTTTTGTAGGGCAGAAATCTCGCTTGTTGTTACCCTTATCTGGAGTGTAATCAAAGACCCCACATGCAATATCCTCCTGTAGTTGTCTCTCAAAATGTCATGGTAGCTGTTGATAACCAATTGTTTTGTGGCTTCAAACAGAACTAAATAACATCTAAAGTATTTCTATTGAACACAACTATGGATCAAAAGGTCTAGTGCACATCGTTTGACAGTCCCGGGTGAATAATATCTTAGACAACTGTTGAAGTGATGGAAATGAAAAGAGAATTAATCAAAAGGTTAGTTGAGCGGAAAATTACTAATAATGCCAATAAACAAAGGTTTAGGCAGTTTACCGTGAATTATATGATCTTCGATCACTTCATCAAGCCAAGAGGCAATAGTGAATATTTTGACTTCTATTCGGCGTTTGGGATATTTGGCTGTAGTTCTTGACTTATTTCGTTTGCAGCTTTGGATAAGACACCTACACCCTCATACTTAGTGCATGTCATCTTCGATGTTGGTCCTGTACTCGGTAACACAAGACATTTAATGGATTAAGTGGCCACTTCGATTCAGACTCCGACGTACATCCACGCCATATAACATGCACATGTCTTGCATCCCTATGTTCTAGAAGAAGAGAACCATCATTTCTAAGCTACGTCCTTGTTTGATTTTATATTGAAGGTTGACAAGTCCCCTTGCTGTGTGTATTGGCATCAAAAATCAAACTTTATTGTTGAACTGTTTGAAAATAAATCTGAGAATTAATAAACAGGTGGGTCAAGTCCACTGACAATACCTGTAATACTAAACAATTATGTCCTACATTCTCTGTCCACAATGCAAACATTTTACTTGTTTTGAAGTTCCAAGTATTCCATCAAACACGGTCACTTTGTTCTGACATTTATTCTGGAGTTTATCCGATAATACGATTGGTTGTATGTTCTCGACAGACGTGGTAACATGTTAATGTTTTGGAGCATCAATTGATGTTTAAAATATTGTCTCATACGTTGTTCGAAGAATTTTGAAAACGTTCTCCAGTTAGTTAGGTGGAGACAAAATGAATTTGTCGTGTTTTCTTTTTTTAACAACTTGGCTATGGCATTTAATGCCTTTGTCCCTTGCCATGGCAACGTGTGTCTACCAATTTGCAGTTAAATAATGTTTAAAGCCTGTACTAACTTTAAACTTGTTTTAGATATCAACGAAACCATTCAAACTGATCGGAAAACACATCACTGATACAAAATAAATATCTGCTAAACCAGTTTGCTATTGAACAAGCACCTTTTTGTTTTGACACACTCTTTTACGCGCAGCTACGGATGTTAAAATCATAACTGGCATCTTCGTTTTCTCTGTGCAGCTTTAGATTGGATGATTTTTTTGGTCCGAGCTGCACTTATCTCTCTCTCTCTCACCGTGTCGTCATCACCGAGCTTTGGGCCATATATGTTGGTTAATTTCTACAAAGCCGATTAGTTATCTACACTCAAAATAGTATTTACTGAATCTTGAAACAAGACAGGAATCTCTGCCATCTCACGCTCTGTGCAGCAGAAACTGCGTGGGACCCGGGAAATTTTTTCTGCTTGCTCATTTGATTTGAGTTGTGGCCAAGGCTGGCATTTTCAGTACCTTTAATTCCGCATTGACGGTTTGTGTGGCACGCATCTGCTACTTTAGTTCTGGAATGCTATAATCTCCTTTTTTGTCACTGGCAAGGAAACACGCCTTGGTTTTTCACTTATGCCCTGCCATTCTTTCGTGTGGGCTTCCATTAGGTCGGCCCTTCTGAAGATGTAGTGGTACCGGTGGCATTCGTGCTTTTTTGCCTGATTTATGGTATACCAGAAACAGCCATAATGACTTCTTTCGCCGTATGTGAACAATACGTCCACATTTTATTGCATTACTTTCTCGCTGACATTTTCTCAACCAAAGACACGCACTGCAATAGTTTCATTGTGGCCATTAAATTTGCTCAAGATCGCTAACGTTGATGGGAATCTCCCCCAGGTGCTAGCGGTACTTGCCTCTACTGTTAAAATGGTCTCCTGCTGGGTACACAACCTACAGAACAACCCACTCAAAACAATGGTCTTCTTTGTTCCACACATTGATAACGGACCATAGTGGTATGCACATTGGTGTTGGAATATAGCTCCGTCACACCGACCACGAGCACCTGACATTGAACAAACACCCATTCTACACCCCGCATAGATTGTTAGCAACACATACCTTACAATGGATAACTTGGTTGATAGAGATAAACAAAATGCTCAGTTTAAAGAAAGATTTCGTGTAGTTGCCATTTTTTATCAAATATTTCCCATGTGCAGTTTTTATGCAGACTCATTTTCCGGTAAAACATAAACTTTAGATTCTCTAAAACCAAACACATTTGTAGTTTATTATTAGTTCTACAGTTATAAATGTATAATTTAAATGTAATATTCATGAGTTAATCTAAGATTTGTTTTCGTTCTTTTACGAAACTGAAATTCTCTTCTTGATACATAGAATTTGTAGATAATATTGCTTGCAATAGTTATCCACTCTAAACTCAAGATTGATTCTGTTCTTTGGACACTATCATAAGAGATTTAATAAAACTTCTACAGAGTCTTTGCGACAAACGCATAAATTATTTGAAATTAGAGACGTATTAGTTGCTAAAAGCTTATTCAATTCATTCTCATTTAAATTGTTAAATGCCATATTCCAATTCGCAATTGACGCGGCTCCTGATTGTTGACAATGAGCGTCAAGGTAAATTCTTTCGTCGCCTTTTTCTTTCATTATTGTAAGTAAACTTGATAAGTGTGTACGTGAGTATTATATATTAGTATCTACATTGTCATCAAAAGTGTTTCTGTAGGTATTTATGGTATTTTTGAAAGTCCATGCAATTCTATGAAATTCGCATATAATTCAAATTTATTTTATTTTAACCATCTTATATAAAAGATTCCATTGGCAATCATGATTTTGCACATTTTGGTTATTTTATTTTAATCAGCTCCCCGCTGCATTTGACAATTTCTATACTGTCAATTTCGCTCACATTCAACCAAATACCCTGTTCCGTATACACTTGAGAAAGGAATGACGCTATAATGAACTCCTATCAGAATTATATTATGTTTCTTGACAACAAAATGTCAATAACAACATTCTGATCTTGAGATAAACGGAGCAATAGAAGCTTCCTTTTTTCATGCTTCTCTCACCGGAATGGCATAAGGGAAGACTGTTAATAGGTCAGCCTGAGGAATGAATATCTCGTAGAGTCTCGTGCTGACAGAATTCTTTTGGGATCCTCATAATCTCAAGATATTTGTAACGGAAAGAAGCATTGTCATTTCGTGCTTCACTTAGTGGAAGGTCTTGACAGAATTATGCTACCGATTTCAAGATATTTGGAACAGGAAGAAGCATTGTCTTTTCGATATTCAATCACTGAAAGGGACTGACAGAATTCTATTAGCAGATAAGACATGGGAAGAATAATAAAATACTTACGTCTTATCAGAATTGTCTTTGACCCTTGCTAACATTATTCTGGAAAATATGCTCTAATCTTGAGATATTTGAAACAATAGAAGTCACTTCTCAAGTTTCACGACCAGTAGGGTCTTAACATAATTATGTTAGCAGATACACCACAGGAAATGATGATCATAAAACGCTTTCATACAGAGTAAAGTCCCATCATTTATATTCGATGTTACGAATACTATCAGAGAAATAATAGAATTGCGGTTCATAATGCAGAGCTCAGTCACCAGAGGGGATGAATATAATATTGTTATCAGACAAGTCAGGGGAAAATAATGAAGTTTCGTTTCCGTTCTAACATATTTTTAGAGAACTTTGCTAACATAATTCTTTTAAAGATTTCATTTAAAGAAATGTCCAGAAATCGGACGTTTGCTGTTTCGAGCAAGATTTATGTACATTTCAAAATGGTTTGTGTGCTTTTTAGATGCAGTTATAAAGCTGAGTATTGCCATTTGTGTAGCGTGCTTTGGCGTAAGATTTTGTTTTTGGAGCTGGTTATAAGAGCACATCTGGACATTTTAAATTGTAATTGTTTAAATGTTAGAGAACAGTTTAATGTCCCTGTAGCACTTGTGCATCAATTGTGCAGTAGATATTTGGATGCTGTATCAGCTAGCATGGTCAGATGACGACGAAGTACATGATGATGTTTGTTCTGGAGCCCTGAGGTTTTGAGCAACCTGTGGTCTCGGGAGAGCCATGTTTCCCTTTTTAAAGTGCTATCTCTCTCCCTGAGAGTTTGGCATGGCCAAGAAGTGCGAGCCTTCGTTGGCCTTGATAATGATCTTGTTGAGAAGCTGTTGCTACTTATTACTTTTGAAAACTGTTGGATACCAGCCTAGAATCCGGTTATAGTTTTCTAACTGACTCACGGATCTTTAACTAAGATCGCGTTTGCACATCAGGATATGCATGGCTATTTAAAGCCCACACCGTGGGCTTTATAATGTATCGTACGTGATGGAATTCGAGCATCTCTCTCCCGTACGCGTTCATGTGTGCACCGCACACTAATCAATTATTATGTCAGGCTGAGGCAAGGAGGAAAAGGAGGCAAGAGAGCCGCACCGACGTCACCTGAAGGCACACTGTGATCCTTGGGCATACTTGTATTCCTAGATATTCCAAAACTTAAAACTGTTTTTCTGGAATTCGGAAGAGCAAAATCTCTGTGCTAATGATGTTGTTTTGTTAGAACAAGAAAAAGATAAAAATGGGTAAGTGTATTTGCTAATTTCTTAAACATAATTCTTTGATTGGATATATTGAGTTTTGAATTCATTCTAACTTTTGCAACCTTGATGGCTTGTGGCTTGTAACCACCTTACATATTCTACAATTTATGGGATGTTTTGGGTTGTAGTAAACATTTTAGAGCCATGTTTACTTTAATAGAGCTAAACGGAAGTTTGCATTGCTTTGTGCGAAGTTGGGGGTGTCTGATGGTATTGGGGTTTACCACCTTATGATTATTAATTTTAGGGAGCTAAACGTCCTAGGTTGAATTAATTTAAGTTGCTGCAATGTGCAACCGGGCCTGATGGTCCTGGGGTCTTGACCACATATTCTTACGTTTTGTGGACTTCTGTTATAGCACTAAGAATAGTGTAGCTATTACTATCAATCACTGCCATTTTTTATGGCCGGGCTTGATGGCTTGGGTTATAACCATCTTACGCAAATCTAATACGTGTAAGCCAAGTTGTTGTAGCTAGTTAGGATTAAACTTACTCCATTTTTGGATTGAGAAAGAATTATTAGTTATTGTTATTGTAACTGCTATAAATCTTTCACTATTAAATTGATTATTTCCTAAGTATAATTCCTATTTGTTTATGATATAAACTTAGTCTTCCTATGTGTTATTTCGTTTTACTATTTTCTTAATTGGGTAATATATCCATGACTTAATTTAAGGGAAGCAAAGCGTTCTTTTTCAGTCGAGGATGAGTTCTTTACGTTCGAGACGATACCATACCCGAATAACACGATTATCAGTCATCACGTTCCTCAGCCGATTGGTTCTCCTTGCTCCTCGCCTAAGTCAGGGGTTTTGGTGTGTTACTGTTTGTATCCCTATTCTCCTGGCTTTATTCCTGATTTTACCTATATATAATAAGTAATCCGATTATAGAGAAGTTAGCTGTAGCTTCTTTATTTGATGTGACTGTCCTTAAAATAGAGTTGTCACTTATGCTGTCTGGAATAGGCATATTTCCCCTTCTTCCAATACCCGATATGAAGTTCAATACGTTGCTAAATATCGAATCGGTATGAGTATTACCTGGCTTCATACTTGGTACGCCTATCTTATAGTTATTGCCTGATAATGGTTTCATTTATGCAAAGATTCAAAGAACCAGCTCCTGATGGTCAACGTTAAGTGTGGAATTCCTGAACGGCTGCTCCTACTACAAAAAAAATCATAGTAGGATCGTCGTACAGTCGTGTTTAGAAATGGTTTATTTGTACTCAGTAGAAGGTCTTGTTACATATTACTGGTTAAGTTTAGTCATCGTTTTGATATTGCTCTGTCTGTGCTCCCTGGCGTCAGGCTTCTTGGTTCGGCCGCCCAATGACTTAATGTTCTGCGGTTCGGCTTAGAGGCTCTCTTTCGAAGTATCTTCACGAGTTTCATAAATCTTTCGACTTTGTTCATGCTAGTTGGAAGCAGTTAATATCCTGTGAAAGCTTCTTAGATGTTATGTTTGAGTGAGCTTATAAATGTGGACAGAAGAGACAACTGATATGGTCTAAAGGCAACAGTGTGCACTGTTTAGTTTGAACAGCATTTTGTGGTTGTAGAATAGATGCGATTTTGGTAGCTTGTCAGCAATAGGAAGTTCATATACTGTGACGGTTTGCTTTGAAAATGTTTACTCAGCCGATAAGTATAGATATCGCTATATCTGCAGTAGATAACGATGTGGATGCACTTGCGTGTTTGACAAGTCGTTTGGCGACTTTCTCGTTTTGCATGAGATTTTAGATTTATCACAGTTGTGTCACCAAAAATAAACTCTCGTTTTTCTTCATTTCACCTAGGTAATATGCCGATCAACTAGTAAGAACTCCGAGTAACCCTGAAGTGACTATCCTTTGTTTTCTTTTTCTAAACGGGTCTGCTTGTCAATAATCCGAAATGACTTTTGAAACATGTTATTATTACAGCCTTTGCATCTTTAAGAACTGAGTCCAAACAGTGTCATTCTAAATTGAACTTTATATAGTTTAAGGTCTTTACATGTATATTATTAAGGCGACTAATTATTATTTTCAGTTTGATGAGAGTGATAAGGCAGGTATCTGATCCCTTAATTTGTAGAGTCATTGTTTGTTTTATTGTCTTCTAATTGTGTTTGGGAATCACAATCGGGTTGGTGGTTGATTCTGAGTGATCAAATCAATTTGGATTTATTACCATAGATTTGTCATTTGTGATCACTCTGTTCGAGTGCTTTTCGAAGGGTGGGTAGCGTAATAGACCTAGGGTGTGTGCTAGGTGTATTTACATCACCGCTTGTAGCTTTTGCATTGGATTCTTGTGATCATTTGTTTGATTATGGGGAGTTAGTATTGGGAAGATATTTCTTAAACAGAATAAATAACGATTTACTAGTAGCAGATGTCATAACATGCAAGTACCTTGGATTAATTTCGTGAAATGATCCCCTCTGATTTTCTCAAGAAGGTGATATCTTAAGATTTTGTTACGTATAGGTGTTTGATCATTTGAGGACTAAATCCATCTATTAGGTGGTTGGGTCATGCTAGTCGTACTTGGCACTAAATACCGATCTACGACTTAGAAACACGTATTGATAAATAATACGAATTATTTTTGTAGGGGATTTTTTAACGTAGCTTTAACAATTTTCCAGTCATATCGCTACTATGTCTGCAGTGTGACAGTTTATAGTGATGTCTAGCAATGGGGCATCATGCCGCAGGCAT
Source organism: Megalonaias nervosa (assembly GCA_016617855.1). NCBI lineage: Eukaryota > Metazoa > Mollusca > Bivalvia > Unionida > Unionidae > Megalonaias > Megalonaias nervosa. The sequence continues at coordinate 29,661 of JAECUM010022550.1, read as the reverse complement.
GTAGTATGATGTCCCACCCAGTCACATTATCCTGACACCAGGCCGACCAGTCCTAGCACTGTTCCTAACCCCTTAATGCTGAGCCCCCAAGTGAGACAGCTGCTAGTACCATTTTATAAGACTTTGGTAAGACTCGAACCGCGACCTCCCACATCCGAGGCGGACGCTCTAACCACTAGGCCACCGGAACAGTCATAATACGAATTTGAAAGAAGAAATAATATACAAGTGTGTAATAACGGTCTAGCGAATGTGTATTCGTTACTTGGTTCGAGGATTATCATTATTATTATTATTATTATTATTATTATTATTATTATTATTATCTGTGTACGCAGGTGAAAATATCAGTTCTAATAACTAGTACGCGATTGTCAAATAACAATTTTAATTTAGCCAAATTATTTTAAAAAACTTCTTCTCATTTTCTTTACTTATCCATCTGTATATATCTCTATAGTTCCTGCATAATATCACCAGAGACCTACGCTCTTGATCCAGGATCCTACCACAAGATACCTACGCTCTAATTCATGAATCCTACAACCAGAGACCTACGTTCTAGTTCATGAATCCTACAAAAAGAGACCAATCTCTAAGTCATCAATCCTACCACCAGAAACCTACATTCTAAGTCATGAATCCTACCACCAGAGATCTACGCTTTGGTTTCGTCAGCCAAGGATACCTACAGTATTAATTAATGAAACACTTTGCACACTTATCATAGCCGAAATTGCTACACACAGTGTGTGCATTTTATAGTAGGTTTATAGAAGGTCTGTAATCCGATGTGCAGCATACCCTAATATTGACTTAGTATTGTGTGATGTATTTTACACATGCAGTGCAATGTACCTTACACAAATTCCGGTATACAGCATACTCTGTTATTGACTTTCTTAGCATAGTGTATTACACTTCACACATACTCCGGTATACAGCATACTCTGTTATTGTCTTTCTTAGCATAGTGTATTACACTTCACACATACTCCGGTATACAGCATACTCTGTTATTGACTTTCTTAGCATAGTGTATTACACTTCACACATACTCCGGTATACAGCACTTCACACATACTCCGGTATACAATATGCTCTGTTATTGACTTTCTTAGCATAGTGTATTACACTTTACACATACTCCGGTATACAGCATACTCTGTTATTGACTTTCTTAGCATAGTGTATTACACTTCACACATACTCCGGTATACAGTATGCTCTGTTATTGACTTTCTTAGCATAGTGTATTACACTTCACACATACTCCGGTATATAGCATACTCTGCTATTGACCTTCTTAGCATAGTGTGATATAAATTACATATAATTAGATGCATTGCTTATAACTTTGCTGATGCTCATTCGATATGAAAGTGGACAAAGACAATATTAAAATCGTTTCCTGTAGGAACACGACCGTTTCAGTGATATTTGGCTTCCGGCAACTTGAATAAACTACAATATTCGTAATATATTTATCGTATTTTGCCTCTGTTTATTGTTTCTTACGAGAATCGAGATCAAGTCATGTATTTGATTTATCAATTTTATTACTTCTTAACGTAGATATAAGTAATAATCTATGTGTGCGGCTGCGTGTGTTGTTGGACCATATAAAAACAACTAATAAAATAGTAATTTATCGTAACCACACGCACGATACGTCGTTGCACGTACAAATTACATTTATATAGTAGTAAATATAGATTTTCTTTAAAACCCTTCTGCAATATGCACAGCATTACCTACATCGATTCTCTGTTTAACATTTTACCATTCAATGACATTCACTTATAAACTGTACATTATATTTGACAGGATTCATAAAGTCATCAATCTGGAATATCGATTACACACTGCTTCACTACGGCTGTTCCTACATAGAGTATAATCCATTTTCAACTTATTTCATGCACAATATGTAATCCATTTTCAAGCTAAGGCCATGCACGCATAGCGTGTAATTCATTTTCAAGTTTTTTCATGCATAGTGTGTAATCCATTTTCTACGACCGTTCATGCAGAGTGTGTAATTCATTTTCAACCTACGGCCGTTCATGCATAGTGTGTAATCTATGTTCAAGCTACGGTCGTATATGCATAGTGTGTAATCCGTTTTCACGCTACTGCATTATCTGCATAGTGTGTAATTCATTTTCAAGCTACGGCCGTGTAAGCATAGTGTGTAATCTATTCTCTAGCTACGGCCGTATAAGCATAGAGTGTAATCCATAATATCTTAAATCCTGAAATACGAAGTTCAGTTCTCATATTTACAAATACATTTTTAAAAAAGAATAGTAAATCGAACATAATAAATTAATAAAGCTATGTTTACAAATATTGTCAAACCGCACCAAATGTTTGCGTGAATACAAAAGTATTTTTTTTCTGGTGTTATGAACCATTAACATTATGTTTTCTACGTCAGATGATGCCATTTTAACCAACATAAAATGATTGCTAAATAGTCCTGATTTTTATAAAAGTTGTACAACTTTATGCATACAGCTGATTCATGAAAACAAAACAAAACCTTGCGCCACGCATGTCACTAAATTATAAATCCCTCTTGGTAACTATATACAATCTAATTACAGTGCAGCTTGCCTTAAGGTTCCACTAAATTCTAAATTCCTCTTTGTAACTAAATACAGTCTAATTACATTGCAACCTGCCTTAACGGTCACTTTCCATAAAGAAAAGCATTTCTCATAACAACAGGATGTAATGTCCCTTCTCTTTATTCTATCTACAGTTTGCATTTTCTCAAATTCACCTCTTTTAAAGAAAAACGACCAATAATCTGTATACTTACTTTCCATGAATACACAAAGCAAGAGGTAGAATATACCAAGCTTTTGTCAAAATCTGGTAAGTAGCTGTAAAGAATTTCCAGTTAAATTTTAAAAATTTCGTGTCAATCGTCTGAACAAGGGGAGTGGCCTTCATGGATATAGCGGTGACGTCACTAAACTCAATGTACCGATTATCCATAATAATTATGACTAGAAAGGGCTGCGTTTGTTGAAAATATTGCACAGGTCAACGAAAATAAATTAAACTGCATTGCCTAGAATAATTAACAAAACAGAAATTCGGACCAAGGAGATAAAGAATAATCCAGTTAATATCGTCTGACAGTTCATGCAAACATACTGCTTTTCACGTCAGCTCGATAACTAGTACGGAACCATTAAGTAGACTCGTAATTCTATCAAGATAGTCTGATATACTGTTGAGAAATTGATTTTTCAAAATGACATAAAATTATATTCAAAATCAATTCAAAGTTAAAACTATCTACCAAACTGACTAGTCTCTTACAAAACACCGTCAACACCTGCCGATCAATCGTTATGGACTAACAGACAATTACAGCTTTTGCAGGTGAAGAGCTTACAAATATCGCGACGTCCCGCACAGTGGGAAAGTGTTAAAAATGTGAAAATGACAGCAAGAACGTCCCCCTACTTTTTTTAGACAATATAAATTTGATTCATCAGAAGCGGTTATTCTTTATTCAGCTAATTTCCTTTTCATTCCGTCGACGGCTACTGTCGAAAGGTTGTATCTTATATCCATAATGGTTTTAAACGAAAACAATGCAAATGGTTAAGTGCAAGAGTTTAAGAAAGGAAAACAGCTTTAGTTCTCTCTCTCTCTCTCTCTCTCTCTCTCTCTCTCTCTCTCTGTTGCAAATAGACTTAGGATGATACATCATAATTTCATGTTTATGCGAAATAGAATATTTACATGATGTAGTTCATTCACGATTTTTTGAGTAAAGGTATTTTTAGCATGACACACTTTTTTCGTTTTCACTAAAGTTAGTATTTACAAGATATGAACTACGTTGTTTAGTGAAGCAGGTACATTGAAAGACAGAATGCAATACATCTCCCTTTCATATGATAGGCACATATATTCGATTCTATCAGTATTTTCTTCAGCTTTCTTTTTCCATTGATAACCTGTGGTGTTGAATCTGCTATTTCGGGAAAAAAATGCATATGGGAAATAACGTTTGAAAATAATTATTCAATACAAATTCATTCTTTAAAATATGATATATTTAAATTTGTGTACTGATTGAAAGTGTCTAGTCCCAATCTAATCAAACTTTGTAATCTATTAACTGCAAAATAAAGTTAATATTCATAGCGTTCAGCATGCAGTAAGTAATAGTAGTTGCATTAGGAATGTACAGTATGTACTCACTTGTAAGCTGAGTCATACAGTAAGCAACGTAGACCATGATCTACCGTTGCACAATGCGCTGGCAGATCAGGATATATGTTGTCTGTTCTAATGATTACTCCTGCATCGATCCATAATTTCCGGGCTTATAATGGAGTATATACGGTGATTACTGATGCAAATGACACTCCGAACGACATGTATCAAATACAGAGTATATAGCGTATACATTGATTCGCAATTAAAGCCATTTTAATATAATTATTAACCAATTAATCATGATTTGTAATACAGTCATCATTAAAAGATAATTGCTTATTATATCACAAACACTATTCAATGTATAATTGCAATAGAAAACCAGAGGATGCTGAGACAAAGAAGTTTGTTTTGGATCCCCAAGAACATCACTTTTATTATAATTTACAAACTTATGAACAAAATTCATTTTTCCACATTGAAGTGACTAATTCGTATTTAATTCTTATCTTCCAATGGTCTTCATGATATTTATTTATCACAAATAAAATTATGGCAAATTACCCAAAGTCATCATCTTCAGTTTTCAGTTTGACAATTTATGTATTGGGGGTGAGAGGATTAGAGAATTAGATGAATTCTTTTGTAGAAATCAGGTCTGGACAAGGGTAGATTGTAGTGTTACAATTTGTGATAAGAACAGAATTGAGGTTACATTATAATTCCTATTTGAATGATTGTACATATATTTTAACTTTCAAAGCTGCTTTAAAATTCAACGTTCATTGTTGAATCTTAATATCAACATTCTTTATAATCTGTTCTATACTAAAAATAATAATAATAATAACAACAACAACAACAACAACAATAATAATTATTAGCATTAATGTTATTGTTGTTCTTATTATTTTTGTGTTCTTGCTGTTGCTGTTGTTACGCCCTTCGTTGAACAAGCTCCGTCAGATGTTTTCGCATTATTCAAGATTACTTCTCCTTACAACAAAACATTGGTTCAAACACGTTGTCCCATAATTTAGAGGCTTCGTCACTTTCCACAACAGAATAAGAGACCTTGTCATTTTTATCACACAACAGGAGGCCTCTTGATTTGCATCACTCCAATAATGACGATGAAAGCAATAATAGCAACAGAAATGACAATGACTATAAGATGTTTTCTTCTACTGAAATAATGTTTTGGTTTCTGCTCTATGCCCGGACCATAAACTACCTGAAGAATTATGTATGGAGCATGTCCAATTTCTCCTTTGTGATTCTTCAGCTTCCACCAGTCACCATGGGACTCCAGAACCTGAAAATATAAGTTAATTTAGATAAAACAGTGCTGTCTTTTTTAATGTAAATGAAATCCCAAATTTACAGTTGCAAATTTCATGATATGCTATAGACATTAAAGGCACATATACTGCTATCTGTTAAATCCATTTTTACATTATTTCATCTAAATGAACATAATATGTTTATCTTTCATACGTAAAGCAAATGTGCTGAAAAAATCTACCATTTTTAATCCCGGTAGCAGGTGGATCTCAGGTGTCGCGAAACGAGCTTTTATTTCAATGCTCATTTTCAGCGTACTTGTCAACTAAATAATAAACTATAACAGCTTCTTTGCCGGTTTCCTGTTTCTGTATAAGATTTACAATGATTTGCCACTACTTGCTAGGAAATACAAGATACTATCATTCAACCACCAGACTCTCACGTGAGTTTTCGAGACCTTCTGCGACCTAAAGTCTGGTAAAAATCTGAGCAGTTATTACCATTGGCATTGCTCATTTGTTTCTTTGCTTTTCTCTGTCCGAATAATACACTATTTATGTCATAAAGTCAGTCAGCACTACTTGCGCATGTGCGATAAATTTGATCATATGATTAATGTATTTTAAACATGGTATAATGTATTGGAGCAAACCAGACAAATTGTGCCCCTTTTATAAGTTAGTACAGACTCACAATTTATCGAGTTGCAAGATTTTTGTGCAGAAGCAAAAACTTGTATTATCTATGTACGTTTTATGAGGCCGGTCTAAACCATAAAGATATATTGATCCAGTGAAAATAATATCGATGCAGCGCCAAAAACCTCCTATGATATGCACATGAGAAGATGAGAACTATGGCCTAGCTATGTGGTCTCAAGCTCAAATTCAACCCATCATCCAACTGTAGATCTCTTAACCACTCATGATAAACACGTTCCTCTTTTGTAACAACGATGATCAGTGGGGAAAATCGGGAAATACCTTAGTTTTAAATTCTGAAGTCTGCGAATTTGTTATGGTAACGCGTATCGTCTGCACAGTGATCCATTTTAAGGCTCTTCGTTTTCTGTTTTCTATCCCCTGTTTCACTTAACTCGCGCTCCCCACATCACTTACTCATTTAGATTATGTTGATGCCGGAAGGCTGTTTGACCCCTAGGTCATCTAAATCTACGAGCATCATCTTGGCGCATTAATACAGCAGCACGTGAACTAGATCCCTCATTATATCTATTATTACAGATTGAAATCTTATAAGTAAAACAATGTTAAAACCAGACTCTGTAAGGCTGTTCAGAGGTTCTTCATTGTGACGTTCTCGGGATATTGTGTCGTCTTCTGCTTGCTGCATTGTAGCGTTGCCCGCCATGTGCTCCATGTCTGCAAATAATTTTTCTTCCTATGTATTAGCTTAAATCTTCACATTCTGCAAACGATTATAGAGAAGTGATCGCAGAAAATGCAGTATCAGTTTGAGTGTGATGTGGTTATCAAAGCGTACGGTTTTCCCCACTTGGCATTCTACCACCAAATTTACATCGTTGTAGCTATTTGTACCGTAAGTCCAAAGGGAGATAACCCACTGTTACCCCAGTATAGTAATTTACTCTATATGAATATTTCAGTAATGCATTTAAATTCAGAACCAAAAAGTTCCAAATGAAAAGTTAATTCCCCTTATACAAACTAATGACTTTAAGCAAAATGACTTTAAGTATATGTTCAATATTCATCGAAACAACGAATAATCGATGCAACACAAAAATACCTTCTTTGCTCAGACGCAAAGCCATCACGCAAAACATTTCCATGACGTTGCAGTTTGTGTCGTTGTCTTGTCATACGCTTTACTGATAAACACTGGTTCAGTTTAATTAATATTTCAAATTGTACACGCATGACTTAATTTATGCTTGCTTCTTCTAGGATTTGTATAGTTTACATTAATTTTAAGACACTAAATTCAGATTGTATTTTATGTGATCATTTTTACTGCATTGCCTTAGAGCAGGATGCAAAGACTTTTTTATGATATGTCAAGGTATATCATGAAACAAACTAGATTCTTCGCTTACAGAGACGGAAAACAGGACCAATGACGTCATTGGGTATCACCCGAACATACGTCATCATATACCAAGGACGTCACAATGTAATAATGTGCATGATAAGATTAAGATTTATTTAGCATCGGTTATTAAACAATACAGATTGAATTAAAAGTGTGTGTGTGTGTGTGTGTGTGTGTGTGTGTGTGTGTTCTGGACTTGTAACGTAGCTTTAACAAGTTTTCAGTCATATCGCTATGATGTCTGCAGTATGGCAGTATATGGTGATGAACAAGACTAATGCATTAGTTATTTAATCACTCTAAACACTTTTTATAATCCATCAACTTACATTACGTAATATCTGAATATTTGCTTTTTAAAAAAAAAAATAGTTTTGATTTGATATTATAGTATTTAGCAATATGTACTACAGCGGAATGCAGCTGCCACACTTGTATAGCGTGTAAGGGTTGTAGGTAAGGGTCTTAGATATAAAGCGTTGACTATTTTTTTAGATTGGTTGAATTATGATCAAATCAGTTTAGATCCCTGCTTCTCTGACTGCGCACTAGCTTCAAATATAACTTTGACCCTTCAGGAAATGGCATATCATCTCTGTAAAGCTAAAGAAAAAGTTATAAAATCTAAATATGTTAAAACAATCACATTAGCTTCTCTGAATATGGTTTGCAAAGTTGCCGAAATGATTCAACGTGACGTCATCCTCTAAGTGTTTCCTTTTACTGTTATGCGCAGTCTCGAGCCGCTGTTCTAGGTTTGACATCGCTTTTCTATACTTGACATCGCTCATCTAGACCTGGCACCACTCTTCTAGACTTAGCACATACTCATCAGATGAAAATCTGCATTTAATCAAGTGGTACTGCAAGCAATATAGTTCACGTTCAACAGCTCTGTACGCCAAACACACCAACTGCAGATGATCATGTCAATCTATTGCATTAGATGCTGCATATGTAATTAGCATATCTTCTAGCTCCCTGTTCATGCGCTCGATTTTCCCAGCTGACAGGGTGGAAAGGCGGTGTACGGGTTTTCTTTGAATATCCAGAAGTACGCGGTTTTAAAAGAAGGTTCGTCTCAAACTCTGGCCGTTGATTGGAGTGTATGTTCCGAGGTACACCGAATTGGCTCGCGCAACTGCATTGGCATGGATACCTGGTAACTACGGGTCTTTAATTCATTTTGTGAAGCAGTTTTGCTAAACAGGTACGCATGATTGAGTATGTGAGTGAGGGCCTAGTATTAAAATAGTTACTCTTTATGTGGGTTCTCCTGCACATGCCATTTGCATTGACGCAGACCTCTCATTCCCTGTCTTACTGCCAGCACAAACGTCGCATGTTGCGCAACAGTTGGGGACACCAGGCCAGTAGAAATTCTTTCTGATGTCGCCCGGGGTCTTATTTCACACGGAAGTCTTTATTTCTTTGTGATCTATTGTGTAACCTCTATGATTTCAAGGTTGTGCGCTAAAGCTGGTCTTAATTATGCTGCCTATATTATTAAAGAGGTTCCTGCTACAGTAATGTCATAATAACGCGTGTCCGCTGGTAGCGGAAGGCTGCATTCCGATCAGCCACTTCATGAAAGTGCATCTGTATCTCCATGAAAATGGCCTGGGCCTGGGCGATGTTGGGCATCAAATTCATACTCTGACAAGATGTAGAAACAGCTTGCAAGATGGTTCTTAAAATTCATCATCCTTCTCAGTACACTGTGCTAAGTTGCAGAATTAATTTTATAATATGCGATTAAGACATGAACACCCTCAGAAAGTGTACAATGGACAATATTTTCTCTCCTGTTTCGTTAGCGTCTTGCTGCTCTTCCTTTGTAACACCGCGAACATGGTCTACATCAATGAATGCGGTCTTTTGCTTATCTTCCTTTTACACTTCTACTTGCCAAAATCGACTCCTAAAATCTTATCTAGAGTCCATGAAAAGCCTGCAAGAGAATTAACGAAATCATCCATGCTCAGGAAGGAGCAAATGTCCTTCTGAACAACGCTATTAAGTCGCCTATAATCTAAGCAGAATCTCGTAGTTCCGCCTTTCTTGCTTACGGGAATTCCAATGCTAGCCCGTGGTCCTGACAAAGATCTTGTGAACCACTTCTTACTCACAAGTATTCTTGCAAATTGATTTCAGCTTTGACGTTCATCAAAATTCTTCCAGGTTGCTGTTGGATGGGTTGGGCCCCTCGCTTGTTTATCTCATGCCTAACTAATTTAATATCACCTCAATTATCATCGACGTTGGCGTATAGTTTACAATCGCATTGTATTATTTCTTGTTCACCCTGTAATTCTGAGCGTAAAAGGCAGTCTGTGGTCTACTTTAACGGAGTCAAAACTTTTTTAAAAACGGATTTAGCCTTTTTCATCCGATTGTTCCTCTCCGAAATGTCTATATTAATAAGCTGAAAATCTTTGGCTACGTTGTTCTTGTAAATGTAGACTGGCTTGTCAATCAAATACTTTAACCTCCAAGAAACGTTCTTGGTACATGTATCTTCCACGGCCCAACAAAGACCCTCTGACCAATGTTTGTGTGTTGGTTATAAAAATCTTCGATGGATCAATCATACGGTAAAGTGGTAGCTGTCTCAATACAGAATTTGGCTATAAACGTTCGGAAAGAATCTTTTTACTCAAAGTTGGCACCACTGTCGTTTCTAGCATTAGAATTTTTGAAGCCTTCCTTCATATGCATTTTTATATTTTTAGTTCCAAATTGCAAACTGTCTTTTCTAAAATCAGATGTACACATTGTTCTCCATCAGAAAGTAAGGTGCATTTGTACCTTTTATTGTTATAACTGCTACTACTACTTCATGTGCCCTTGACACTCCACTGAGATCAATGCCGAACACGCCAACATCGTTTAGCAAATCATCTTTCCATCTGTCGGTCTTAACTATCTTGGACCGTGGTTGTCTATAGGACACTATGCTGACTAATGCGACTGTGTCTATGATTCAATCGTTCTTGACACCGTTAAGTTCAGCTGGAACGTACAGTCTTAAGTCTTTGGGCTTAAATTTACACAACATATTTATATAACTTTAATGTCATTAGTTTTGGAGCTAGCTGAAACTGCTGATTCTTCTTCTTAGTCAGAATGAGTCCAACTCGTAACCTGGTGTTGTGAGCATTCTTGTCTGATATGCCTCTTACAATAAAAAAAAAACAAATCTAGTACGTCACATTCCATCTCGGTAATAGTTTTCCTATTTTGACTATGTCGTTCAAACTTCCCTGCAAGGCGCTACACTTCATTTATGAGTTTCTGTACCTTTATTGCTCCATCCTCTCACGCGCTGTGCTTTTGTATTGTGTCTCTCTTCTGCTTTTCCATAGGCATCTAATTTGACTGCGTTTTGTACAAATTGCATCGAACATCGTCGGTCTGCAAATAAATCTTTTAGTACGATATTAGTCTCAAGAAAACCGCTGTAGGAAAAAATATTTAGCATTTCCTTAGGAGCTACTGAGATTGCAAGATAAATTAAATGCCTTGGTGGCTGTCCCACTTCAAGCAACGATTCCCCTCATCGCCTTTGAAGATCTCGAAGTTCCGACTAGTTCCGTAATACTTGGAGGCGCAAATCGCGTTCAAGGAAGTTGGTCAGATTCCTTTATATAGATGTCGTCCCTTCAGGAACAGAGGTTAATACCTGCCGAGACAGACCTCGCAAAATTACAGCGAGATACAATGCTTTCTGCCTTTCATTGACCCGTTGAGCCCAGCACAACACTAAATATGCACCATGAAGTCCATCTTTGAGCCTGCTTGTGAACTTCACCATTGCTTTAACTGTCGACGATTTTATCGTTTTATCATCAGACTTTACAATATTAGTATTTGCATTCTAGGGTTCGAACGGCGAGTACACTCAATAATTTTCTTATTGACAACAGCAGTCTATGGTGAACAGGTAGCGCTTACGTTGGTCACGTGGCTTGAATTGATCCCTACTTTAACGCACTCTTGTGATCGATGATTATTTTCTCTAATGCGTTATTCATCCTTTGACATTCGCCAATCGGCTTGACGCAGACGAAGCAATACTTTATTATCAGTGCTAAATCTTGCTGTATCTTGTTCAGATTGGCTGCTCAAATCTCTCTTCCGGATAAGACACCATTTTGTTACCGTACAGGTGACACTTCTTCGGCATTTTTGCTGGTTGCGAGTTGGATGGGATGGATACTTAATTATTCACTGTCATGTATGCATTCCAAGAGACGTACGATTTTGATGCGGTATTCGCAACTTACGTTGCATATGATCCTATCAGAATTTACTACCGATCAAAGCATGCAACTTCTCACGCTCCCACGCGTAACAACTACAATTATTCTCTCTACACTCTTCAAAGAAGAAAACAAAGTAATATTTGACCAAAAGAAGTTCTTGCCTACTACTATGGTGTTATCTACCTGGGATGAAAGTTTGTCTCCATGGCGACTACTGTTTGTTGCTTTGCAAAAGGAGAACAATTTATGTTGTGTAATGCAGTCTCTAAGATGGTTTCTTCAATTATTGACATTTTGTTATAATGATATTCAAATTCTCGGGCAACTATTTGAACCACGGATATCATTTTTAACAGCTCGAGTCATATAAATATATATATATATATATATATATATATATATATATATATATATATATATATATATATATATATATATATATATAATAGGCTGAAAAAAACCTAATCCACTGAAACAGTGCTCTCCACTCTCCCGATCCTACAAACCCGCCTCGAAACAGAAGTGGCCACCGAGGTGTAGGGTGTAATAATTACTCAGAGATTGTGTTCTGTGGATGTTATTATTTAAAGCATTTATGCAAATTGTCCAGAAAGATGGGTACTGACTTTATCATTGTAAGACTGACCCCATCCTCACCCCTCCCGTTCCGGGTCAGTGCAGAACAAGGGGTGTGGATCAACCTCTGTATATGCTATGATTTCTTCAAGAAGGGGAGATATTCCATAAAAACTATATTTCTTCCTTTCTACTTTTTCCCCCGCACATAAAAGTCCCCGTTTTCTTCAAAGTATCAACATAAGCACAATGCAAAGTTCCTCACTGAGAAAATAGTATGACAAAAACGGATGAAAATGGGCAAGAAGCCTGAAACGTATGCACTGACCTGCAAAATGTCTCCTTTATCTAGATTCAATTCCCACCTGCTTCTACCCATTCTGTTATAAACAGCTTGACAAATTCTGAAAAGCATTGATATTAATATTGAGAAAGCTTCATTAAAAGTGAAATTTATTATCACTAATATTGAGGACTTGTGAAAGCATGCAAAACGATTAAGACTTTACATCTCGTTTTAAATAATAAAGAAAGAAAGCCTCTTAACGATCAAGGATTTTATGTAAAATCATTAAGAAAGAAAGCCTCTTAACGATCAAAGATTTTATGTAAAATCATAAAGAAAGAAAGCCTCTTAACGATGAAGGATTTTATGTAAAATCATAAAGAAAGAAAGCCTCTTAACAATCATGGATCTTATATAAAATCATAAAGAAAGAAAGCCTCTTAACGATCAAGGATTTTATGTAAAATCACGAAATATAATACAATGGTAGTTACATGTGATCTTATAGCGTATGAATATGTATATATAGGTTATTGCGTACGGACAATCTGATATCTCGGGTGGGCTACTTGTTCTGATATGTGGCCGATGACCTTGTTAATCGGTTACGCCCAAACAATTAAACCACCCGAGATATTAAACGGTAGATATATATATATATAATATATATATATATATATATATATATATATATATATATATATATATATATATATATATATATATATATATATATATATATAATTTAAAATTAACAGTAACGAAGATCAAAACCGCTTGCAGACGACATACACGCAGAAAACAAATTCATTTACCTCTGTTAATTATATGGGACAAATTCAGAGTATAGCATAAATTCAGCTATCCATTTCAAACTTATGAATGGACGGATATTTAACAACGGTTGCCATTGTTATTCGCGGCACTGGTAAGGGCCAGTGATCAGTTGTTGTTGTTGTTGTGTTCAACGCTATTTTCAGCACACAATATGCATGGCGGCCAGTATAAGTGGTGGAGGAATAAGCCAGGAAATCCCCGGTAAGAACCACCGACCCACGTGAAGCTTTTTTGCAAGCTTTCTCACATACCCACACTGGCCGAGTCCAATACTCGAATCCACGCGGGCAGAGGCGAGATGAAAATGATCGGTGTAGGCTGATGCTTTAGATTACTAGACGGGGTGGTTGCCTTTGGAGGGACCCCAGTGATCAGTTGTCAAATCAATTCAATTAAAACCTTTGATTGCATAAAAGATAAATACTGATCGTAGTAAATAACGACGATACAAATGACACCGAATTTTATGTAACTACATTTTCCCAACATTTCTGTGTATTTGAAATAACAATTATTACTTTATTTTTAAAATTTTACATTTTTATATGGAGCTTGAATGGAATGCACAAACAAAAACCTGGATAGACTTATTGATTCTATAATTTATGTATTCATTATAAAACACATGTAAAATTTTAAATAACTTTAAATAACTGGACGAAGCGAGCTTGGTAAGGAAGACCAAATTCGTAATTAAATTCCCTTTATATTTCCAATCAGTTCTTTTCATATTTTGTAACATTGCAATATTTTAAAACTTACTATATATTAAGTTATCACACCTAATCTTGTCAGAAGTTTACTTCAGAAAATGAACGTAAATGAAATCTATAATACCCTATTGTCAGCTTAATATTTCTGGGGTTTTAAAACAGTCGCGGATCAGTTACTGTATCCTTCCGCCCAAATATCGAGGAATTAAGAAATAAAAAGGTGTATAAATATGTTTAATTCCTTCTCTTTGTCCCAATTCAATGTGAAAATCTTTAAAATTTTTGCTTGCAAATGTGTGTGAATTATTAATAACGAACCATTCTATGAATATTACTCATCTTTATTCTTGGACACGTAACCCGGAAGTATTAGTTGCGTGGTTAGACATAAAATGGCCCTTTGGTGTCTTTTCCTTTTCAAAAAAAAAAATACCTTGGTTGACATTCGGATTTCTTTCACTGCCGGTTAATATGTTAACCGTGCACGTTATAATTATAAGGCGGTCTAAATTGACGCCCGTAGCTCTGGGAGTGTTGAAATGGTACTCAATATAGGTACCTCAAATTTAAGCAGCGAGAGGCAAAATCGAAACGAAATTCACAACGAAAATAATATTCCAGACATAAATTGTGCTGCATTCTTCTGACAACAAATGCAGAAGATTTGTATTACGGCACTTAATGGACGCGTATGTATACCGTTTAGTTGATTTATTGGTCCCAGAAATGGTTTGTATAGAATGAGCTGCGATTGGTCAAGTAGAAAGAACCAAACTAATTATCGTATCAAGCAAAAAAAAAAGTTTAATTTGTCACTGCATGTTTTTCATGGTTAATGATCCTTAGAGCAGAGCCAATAGAAATGTTTCGACCAATGTGGTCAATCAAGTGGCCTTTAGAGCTTGACCCATTAATAAGCGAGCATTAATAACTATCAAAGCTCTACAGTCAATCAAATATCAATGGAAATCTCTCGCCTTTACCGATCACTGCCATCTCACCACGTGGGTTCGAGTCTCGGAAAAAGTTTGCCAATATCTTCCCGTGAGTCGAATATTCTTACCGTGGTTTTCCCAAGTTCGTCTTCCACCAGTTGCGCTGAGAAATGGCGTTAAACTTAAAACAACATATTACTGCAACTTTCACTGACAAGTGCACGTTTTACATAATAGAATAAGCTTTGACATATCAGCGTAACTTTTACAAAGGAATGTACTCTTTTACACGAGTGCAAGATTTTAGTGTTACTTTTACAGAGGAATGTAAGCTTTAACATATTAGTGTAAGCTTTTACATATTTGTGTAACTTTTACTGCGAAGTGTAAGATTTTACGTGTTAGTGTAACAGTTATAGATAACATATTAGTGTAATCTTTAACATATCAGTGCTATTTATATTATATGGTCACAGACTAAGTAGCAGAAAGAAGCTAAACCAACATGTTTTGTAAAACTTAACAAACAATTTTACTACCAAAGTTAAAAATGAAAATGTGAGAGGAAAATACATTATTATAAAATGAATCCAATAATCCTTATAATGTCTATGAAAGTCCTAAATGAATGAAAAGTTCTGTTTAAATTTCAAAGCCGGAAATGTATTGGTGCGCCAAGAATCGTGACGTTGTCAAGAGGGCATTGTCCAGAACTCATTTGAATAATTCACAACAGTTCCAAAATATTATTATAGTCAAAATAATGAGAACTTTCTATTTCCACTTAACAGTCCATACAAATATTCATCCTCTCGAGTAGTATTTAAGTACAGTATAGAACACGTCTGCAGACTTAAAACAGGAACACAAGAAATGAGGATGACTCCAAAATCGGAATGACTGATTGTTCAGTTCTTTGCATATATGCACCTTCTACTGCGACTATATTCACAATATACCCCACGTGACGGATCTTACTACTCATTTTGCCTAGAATTTGCCTATTCATGTGACCCAGCCCAACCAATGTGATGTTACTGAATTCTTCTAACAGCGTCGAAACCCCATCAGCCAATGAGAAATTAATTCAAAATCGCCATTAAGTCATATTGTTGAGACTATTATTAATAATTGTCAACGCATACGGAAACATCTATTTGTAGATCCTAGGTAATTTTCGCTCTTTTCAAACTCAGGTCATGTAGGCAAACTCTAAAGATATTCAATTTACAGCCATGAATAAAACTTACATATGTTAAATAAAATCATGTACCAGAAGGTACAAAAATAAAGATATACATAACTGTGTAATCTTTTACACATTAGGAAAACGCATACAGAGAAGTGTAAACTTACACAAATTGGTGTAAGCTTTTACATATTAGTGTAAGCTTTGACACATTAGTGTAATCATTTACAGAGGAAGGAACGGTGCATTTTGCGTTAGAGTGTGCGCCTATATAGAGGAGTGTAAGTGTTTACTAATAAATGTAAGCTTTTGTAAAAGAGTGTACATTTTTATAGAGGAGTTACATTTTTACAAAGGTGTGTAAAACCCTTTTGGGTATATGACGGTTTTACCATCATTTGGGGTCTTAGGATGTTTGAGCATACCTTTGCAAGCTCTTGGATGCACGTCTTCATGGCATGAGAAGGAATGGCAGTTTTAAAGGGTAAAATCTGAGCGATATGGCGCAAACAATTTAACTACGCACATTACACTTCAAGTATATATTTCTGTCAACAAAGCACCAAAGAGACATCAATTGTTTTCATCACAAGGACAATTATTTGAAAATTCAGTCGTAATGCATCGACTCTGAAGTAGGTTTTACGAAATATTAGCGCTGATAATGAAATGATCATATGCCTACGAGTGTAAATCAGCAAAGAAAAATTAAGAATAATTAAAAAAAACTACAAAGCATAACCAAATACTTATTTCGTAAATTTTATTATTGTTTTCAATCAAAAGTTATAAAACGGGCATGTCAAGTTGGCAAGCATATTACTAGTTTCAGTAAAGGACTGCAGGAATATGACCTCAGTTTGTTGTTGGGCATTCCGGTAGTGACGTGCATGTTGACTAGAGTAACATGACGGACTTGCTTTAAATTCGTCGAATTGCTTTTAACTATGCATACTGGTTATGGTTCGTAAACATGAACTGTCACGTACGTGAAGAGAGACAACATAGAACGCCTCTAAAGTGAAGGACCACACACATCCTCAAACTGTAACAACAAAACTAACTTTTATGTATATTTCGTTTACATCAAATTCGCACAGTTGGAAAGATAGTGATTACAATCCGACCTCAACATATAACCTTTTAGTAAGTACAAAATTGAACAATTATTGGTGTCAGGAGATTTAATACTTTTTAAAAAGTATATTATTTTGGGGTTTTTTGTAAATCAGAGTAATGTTGGCACGGTTACTATAACACTCGACGTAAGTTGTGACAGGCTGTAAATAAATCAAAGCAAAAAAATATATATTTAGTAAATATAGAAACTTACGTCACATTCATTCTTTGAAGTTCACTGAAATATGTAAAATTTTGTTGCCTCTTCAAAGTTGAAATTCTGAAAGTAAGAAATTCAAAGGCGGATCATCTACCATACATTTATAATCGATTGAAAAATTTTCGCATAACTTTATTTCGTGTTATTTAAAATTCACTAAACCTCTTTTAAAAACATCAGAAAGTAGTAAATGATGCGTTTCTATTAATAGAATAACCTTAACCTCAAAACGCATGAGTATGACGAATATACGGTCAACGCTTAGACAGGCACTATGATTAGGCTGTGATAAACTCAAACGCATGAGTATGACGAATATACGGTCAACGCTTAGACAGGCATTGTGATCAAACTGTGATAAACTCAAACGCATGAGTATAACGAATATATGGTCAACGCTTAGACAGGCACTGTGATCAGACTGATAAACTCAAACGCATGAGTATGACGAATATATGGTCAACGCTTAGACAGGCATTGTGATCAAACTGTGATAAACTCATCCGTGTTTTCTTCCTACAGGAAGCCATTTTATGTAATCATAATCCCCATTTCCTTTCTGTTGTAACTTGAATATCTACATATTTTACATATTTCATATATATATATATATATATATATATATATATATATATATATATATATATATATATATATATATATATATATATCTTTCTCCCCATATATTATCACGTATCCAACAGTAGGAACCGGAGGCATCTCTCTACGTTCTCACAAGGAGATACTTTTAACTATCTATATTAATTTATATATCCTTTGATTATATAATTTCTATATCCTTTGATTTCTGTCCGAATTATTTATCTTGTTCGGCTTAGAAGATTCTGAAGTAATTTATGAATATCAATTTCTTACCATAACTCTTGAATTTTACTGAATGAATGAATTCATAACTGGTATGGCACTAACACAAATTATGGTCTAGGTACTTTTTTAAACTCTGAGATTTTGCTGCTGTTTGGCATAGAATTGTGCCTTTACATCTAGAACTAGTGTTTATTCAGCTGTACTATATTGGCAGGGGCATCACATTGTTTTCTGTCTATTGTTTTCTGTCCATTAATTTGGAAGTCCTCGCTCTCCATCAATTCAGCTTTTATATAGAGAAGAATTTCGTATTTTTTCAGCTTTGGTCTAGGAAATGACATGTCATCTAATTAACGAACCCTTCATCTATTTATACAGCCCACGAATATCTAATTAACAGCACCTCCACACCTAATTATCGACCCCTTCATCGATCTATCCACCCTTCCGCATCTAATTAACACTCCCATTCATCTATTTATACACCCCCTCCATATATGACTAACCACCCCTTCATCTATCCCTACACCCAGTCCAGATCAAATTAACGACCTCTTCATCTAATTATCGACCACTTCATCTATACAAACATCCCCTTCATATCTTATAAACGACCCTTCATCTAGCCATACACCCGCCAACATCTAACTAACGACCTCTTCATCTATCCATGCATCTCCAGCCAGCCAGCCAGCCAGCCAGCCTTTGTCTGTGTGCGTGTAAATGTGTGTTCATATAAACCCAAATATGAAATTATCCCTGGATTGTACTGATGTTTCTTTAAAACACACCCAATACGGATTTGCAGATCAGTAATGATGTTCATGCGCATGCATTATTGATGTATACTTATGTGTATTTGCACATGCACAAACATGCACTTGGTGTGCATATTTTGGGTTATTGCGCATCGCTTTAATGAACACTACTTGACTGGAATGGAGAAAGAAAACGCAGCATCGAAATCACTGTTAATAGTCGATATAAATGTACAGATTTACCTATTTATGCATGTATATATACTTATGTAAATTGTATCATGTGAAACGATTTGCACATGTATGAAGGTTTGCTCGGGACGTAAATCTTCGGAGGTATGTGTAAATGTGTACGGTGTGCCAATTTTAGCATGTGAATGTGTTGCGAAATATACAAATGTGTGAATCTGTGCCATGCATTTTAATTGTATCATATATATATATATATATATATATATATATATATATATATATATATATATATATATATATATATATATATATATATATATCATCATCAGCATCATCATCATCAGTCCCATTGTCTGGTAGACCGTTGGGGCACCACACAAGACCGAACAATCAGCTTCCTCCATTCCTCTCGATTTTCCGTCTTTCTCATTGAGTCGCTCAATGTCAAGCCTGTCCACTCTCGAATGTTGTCTTCCCACCTCTTTCTCTGCCTGCCTCTCTTTCTTCTTCCTTGTACAGTGCCTTGCAGGATTGTCTTGGCAAGTCCTGATGATCGTGAGACATGCCCATACCACTGCAGTTTACGTTTTTTCACTGTGCTCAGGAGGTCTTCGTGAGGCCCAATGGCTTGTCTGATCCTCTGCCGTATTTCTTCATTGGTGACACGATCTTTGTATGAGACGCCGAGGATCTTTCGGAAGCATCTCATCTCTGTGGCTTGTATCCTTTTCTCTAAGTCAGTTGTTATGGTCCATGATTCACAGGCGTAGAGAAATATGAAGATAACCAGTGAGTGCATCAGTCTGACCTTTGAACTGAGTGCGATGTTCTTGTCGTTCCAGATGGGCTTCAGTTTTGTCAGCGCTGCTGTTGTCTGTGCAATCCTGGAGAGTACTTCAAGCTTTGACCCTTCATCTCTTACAATCCCCCCCCCAAAAAAAAAAACAACTTGAAGCTGTGGACTGTTTCTAGCTTCGTACCTTGGACCCTGATGTCAGTACTAATGCCCTTGGTGTTGTTGGTCATCAGTTTGGTCTTCTCTGCACTGATTTCCATGCAGTAGGCTACGGAGGTTTTGTAGAGGCTCTCTACTAAGCTAGCTATTTCTTGTTCATTTCCTGCTAGTCCATCAATGTCGTCGGCAAAACATAAGTTGGTGACTGTTCTTCCTCCGATGCTGACTGTCCCTTCATGCTTTTCAAGCGCGTCAGCCATGATTCCTTCCAGAAAGATGTTGAATAGTGTGGGAGAGAGCAGACAGCCTTGTCTGACTCCGACTGTCGTTCTGAACCAGTCCCCTATGCTGCCGTTGAAGTATACTGCACTGGTGGCCTTGTCATACAGGTGCTCTATTACTGTGATGAGGTTGACATTGATGTTGTACAGTCTCATGGTTGCCCACAAGGCTGCATGCCATACCCTGTCAAATGCCTTCTTGAAATCCACGAATACGTGGTACAGATCTTGCTGGTGTTGGAGGTACTTCTCACACAATATCCTGAGGTTGAAGATCTGCTCTGTTGTGCTGCGCCCTGCTCTGAAACCTGCCTGCTCCTC
Source organism: Megalonaias nervosa (assembly GCA_016617855.1). Taxonomy (NCBI): domain Eukaryota; kingdom Metazoa; phylum Mollusca; class Bivalvia; order Unionida; family Unionidae; genus Megalonaias; species Megalonaias nervosa. The sequence goes on along the minus strand of JAECUM010022550.1, from coordinate 8,638 downwards.
GGCAATGATCTTTTCAGCCTGTGGCTTTAGTCTGTTTAGCAGTATCCTCAACACGACTTTGCTTGGATGGCTTATAAGACTGATTGTACGGTGGTTTTGACACTGTTGTAAATTGCCTTTCTTGGGGAGGGTGATGATCAGTGATTGTGTCCACGGCGATGACCATTCTCCTGTTAGCCAGATCTTGTTGCATATGTTTGTGAGGGCGCTAATCATTGCTTCTCTTCCTGCTTTGACCAGTTCTGCTTTCTAAAATACACGCACGCATTTTATGCCTCTCTGTGTGTCCTACTAGATATTGTATAAATGGTGGATGGAATGGGTGGATGGATGATTAGTTGCATTGGTGAAAGAACCATTGTGATTGAGTTGTTGGATCGGTCATTGTGATTGGTTGAGTTGGTGGATCGGTCATTGTGATTGGTTGAGTTTGTGGATCGGTCATTGTTATTGGTTGAGTTGGTTGGTCAGTCATTGCTATTGGTTGAATTGGTGGATCAGTCATTGTTATTGGTTGAGTTGGTGGATCGGTCATTGTGATTGGTTAAGTTGGTGGATAGGCCATTGTAATTGGTTGAATTGGTGGATAGACCATTGTAATTGGTTGAGTTCGTGAATCGGTCATTGTTATTGGTTAAATTGGTGGATCGGTCGTTGGTATTGGTTGATTTGGTGGATAGGTCACTTATTGGTTAAGTTGGTGGATAGGCCATTGTAATTGGCTGAGTTGGTGGATACGCCATTGTGATTGGTTGAGTTGGTGGATACGCCATAGTGATTGGTTGAGTTGTTGGATCGGATGTTGTTATTGGTTAAGTTGGTGGATAAGCCATTGTAATTGGTTGAGTTGGATGATAAGCAATTGTGACTGGTTGAGTTGGTGGATCGATCATTGTTACTGGTTGAATTGGTGGATCGGTCATTGTTATAGGTTGAGTTGTGTGGATCGGTCATTGTAATAGGTTGAGTTGTGTGGGTCGGTCATTGTAATTGGTTAAGTTGATGGAAAGGCCATTGTAATTGGATGAGCTGATGGATAAGCCATTGTGATTGGTTGAGTTGGTGGATCGGTCATTATTGGATGAGCTGGTGGATAAGCCATTGTGATTGGTTGAGTTGGTGGATAAGCCATTGTTATTGGTTGAGTTGGTGGATTGGTCATTGCTACTGGCTGAGTTGGTGGATTGGTCATTGTAATTGGTTAAGTTGATGGAAAGGCCATTGTAATTGGATGAGCTGGTGGATAAGCCATTGTGATTAGTTGAGTTGGTGGATCGGTCATTGTAATTGGATGAGCTGGTGGATAAGCCATTGTGATTGGTTGAGTTGGTGGAAAGGCCATTGTAATTGTATGAGTAGGTGGATAAGCCATTGTTATTGGTTGAGTTGGTGGATCGGTCATTGTTATTGGTTAAGTTGGTGGAAAGGCCATTGTAATTGGATGAGTTGGTGGATAAGCCATTGTGATTGGTTGAGTTGGTGGATAGGCCATTGTGACTGGCTGAGTTGTTGGATCGGTCATTGTGATTGGCTGAGTTCGTGGCTAGGCTATTGTGATCTGATTATGTTGGTGGATAGACCATTGTGAATTGATGAAACAAAACCTAAATAGCATGAAATAATTCCTCATACTAAAACAGAGTGTCTTAGAGCAAGACAAATGTATGATTGCAAAGCAATTTCAATGTATGTTGCCATATTGCCTCCGTTTCGCTAATAGCTCTAGAAAAGGAAAGGATAAAATAAATTTAAAATGTATTGACAAAACCTGTGTCACTGCGTGCATGGTGTAAATGAAGCATACTTGGCTCCATGTGCAAGGGAAACATCTGTCAAACAGGAACCATAACTCTGTCAAAAAGTAACAATAACTCTGTCAAGCAGAAACAAAAACTCAGTCCAATTTAAAGAAACTTGCCTGGGTAATATTTAAGAAATTCTACATTGTTGACTTTTGTACAAAAATATCTACGTCAAAATTGGGATCTTAAATCTAAACATTTGTAATAAAAGTTGGCTTTCACAATTGTTCGGGTTTTTTTTTTCAATATTACTCCGTTTAATATTTGTTTCACTCAATCGAATCCTAAAATATTTTTTTAACCTATTGCACGTAAATACGGACTGGTATGGATGGTATAATAGGTGCCGAGTATGATACTTCGAGGGAGAAAAAAAAATACAAGACGGGGATAATGAACATGCGCTTTCTATCGCCAACCTGTTCGAATACAGTTAAAAATAAATGTAAAACAATTTCATATTTATTGTAAATTTTTCTGTTATCTATTCTCATGTTCGCAAATGTTTCAAGTTTCATCTCTGCATGCGTATTTTCTATTCGTACTGGGAAAAAATACAATCTACATTTAGCTTCTATAAAAAAAATTTAAAAAATTATAAGTATTATAAGTATCAATGTTTGTCTGTCTGTCTGTGTGCATGCAGTGGTAGATCGTTGTATATAATGCCTCTTAAAGCAAGTTTCCCATGGCTTGGAAATTATAATTACTTGGCTATCACGGTCTATTTTTCATGACAGCGTGAGGCACATAAATCTTGTGCACGCATTTTCATGATAGATAATTTCTAACTAAGAACGTTATAAATGGATCTCAATACTGTGAATACGTGTTATTTGTATCATACCTGGCGGCCTTCGTGTATTGGAGAAATTTGGGAGTGAACCAAAACAACAACATTCGAAGAATGGATATGACGGCGGTAATTAACTGCCAAATTTTGTTTAGGACAGAAGAGAATCTGTCATGTAAAGTTCTAAGAAATTAAGAGACACGTAAAGATAAATAGATTGCAATGCGTTATTCGTGTTACTAGCATATGCAGCGGATTTGATGTAAAATTCGAAAATTTGACAAACAAGTGGCAAAAAGAGTGTACATGAGAAGACAAAACGAATGGGAAACATGAGTGGGAAACGTATGAATGGGAAACATGTGAATGGGAAACATACGAATGGGAAACGTATGAATGGGAAGAATCATATGAATGTGAAACATGTGAATGGGAAACGTATGAATGGGAAACAACATTTGCATTGGAAACATGTGAATGGGAAACGTATCAATTGGAAACAACATAAGAACTTGAAACATGTGAATGGGAAACGTATGAATGGGAAACAACATATGAATGGGAGACGTATGAATGGGAAGCATATTATCTAGAAACTTTGAATGGGTGAATTGAACCCATAGTCATCGCAGTATTACGTTAACCACAAAATTGACATTAAGTTGCTCCTGTGAATTTCCGATCAAAACGAGTCCCTTTTGTATTTAAAACAAAACAAATTATGTTATATACGTATCATCTTTACCTTGATTCAAAAATAAAACAAAGAATATGTTCACTGTATTTCCCAAAAGATCCTTACAATTGGTGTATATCAAAGCCACATTACCTGTTGCAGACATCCTGGCCTCTTGCCATGGCAGATGGAGTTGGGGAACATGCGAGTAGTTTTAGTGGACCTATAATGGATTTTTCTTTGAGAAATCCCTCTCTTTGCTCAAGTAGGTGTGAATTTGGGTCTGACGCAATTTTTGGTTCATTAAATATTTCTATGTCATACATGCACTGATCCATGTCATGTCGTCCATCCTTGTGCTAGAAATGAGAACAATCGAATAATATCTAGAATCATGACAACGACCTATAATTTGCACTGCATTCTAAAAGAGATATACTATAAACATTTGTCAACAAACCTACTAATTTATACAACGAAACTGTCTTTCTCATTAGTTATTATCTTTAATATTTTATTTTATTTTATTTTATTTTATTTCAGCAATAATTTGATATCAAGGTCGAGAAAATTTCTTCAACACCTTACAAAAATAGAACACAGAATCACTTTTATTGCTAATACAGCAATTTATAATTTAATAACCCATGTTTGTTTTCTTTTGTTTTCTGAATTCGTTGGCACGTGCAAACACTGGTACATGTCCTTCCATTAGTATCCCATAAAAAGGGGGATAACTCAAACTTTATTAAACTCTATATATGTGGGTAGTGTCTTTGCATATATTACAATCAACATGCAAAGTATGCTTGCGCATTCCATCTGCTTGAAGGCTATCGATAAAATTCACACAAAAGCACAAATCAAAGTCATCTTATTGCCAATGTATATACAGTGGTTTTCTTTGAAATGAAAAATACTTAAGAAAATGACAGACTGGTTGGCAATGTTCTTCTCATTTTTGTCCATATCTATAAATGATAAAATAAATGTAACTAGTTGAAGTTTCTATCTTGACTACGTTCTGTGGCCAAATTTTGATCGAACGATCTTCACTCAATAATAAAAGATTCATTCTCAAAGATATGTTAGCTTACCAATTCGGGATCCGTCTGTAACGAGGTTTCATTGTCATTCACTAATGGTTGTTTTTCCTCACTAACAGAATCTTTGGGAGGTCCTAATTCCCCTATATAAAAATTTAGTCATCATAAATGATGCCACGAAACATTTCATATGACTTAATGATGATTAAAAAAATTGTCAATAAAAATAAAAGGAACAGATAAGTTACTTTGAATTTTATCGTTTAAAATGAGGTAGCATCCTTGAGACCATCCTAGGTCCCTTATGCCCATCAACATATATCTATCTGTGTGTGTGTTTGTGTGTGTTATTTTTTTAATTTTCACGTTTGTGATAATATTCTAATCAAATTAAAACTTTTAAAGAATATGATCCTCTCATTCAACAGAGCCTTAATATGCCTCAGATATGAGGTAAACGAATAATTTTATTAGTGTGACTTAAATTCCGCGTCTTCGCTAATTTCGTTTGTCCCTGTGTGTGCGAGCGCGCGAGCGTACGTGTGTGTGAAGTACGTGTACATGAACATGAATATAAAGCAGAAAATAACATATCTGCTCAGCAGCCTAATTGACCTGAGACCTTCGTGTACAAAAACATGAAACACAAATTGGATTATTTCTTTTTAAAACGAATATGAATAAAAGAGTTCTCACAAACCACGATGACGTAGAAATTGCATCAATATTGGATCATTACTCTTGAAACGTAGACACAATCTGCTTATCGCACATACAGTCAGGAATACTTTGTGAAAAAAGCGCAGTTAAAAGCAGACATACAAATTGGGGATGTTCAACATAAGTCAAGGTGTATGACTCAGGTTATAGAATTCAACACAGACACACAACCTCATGACATCACACAAACGACCTCATGAGGTCATGAAAGGCTAAGTCGAAGCTACAGAAAAATCCGAATGTATTTTTACAAGAATTTCACTATATTATTTTTGCATTTTCGTCGAAGAAACTCAGTCATTTGATAAAATGATAAAATATGCTACATAATAATTTACATAGACTTCGCTGCATGCATTTTAGCATGTCATGGGCCAAAAAACAAAAGGCCTTAGATTGTTTATCATTAGAAAGAAGGGTAGCCGATTGTCGTCCTTGCAGTGCGATATTAAATTCATCACAGTTATATATATATATATATATATATATATATATATATATATATATATATATATATATATATATATATATATATATATATATATATATTCAGTATTAAGTCATTACCAATTTGATATTCTACTTACTTTTTAGAGAGAAAGAAGAGGAAGCAGTTTGTGTTCATTATGATGTAGATGATGCACAATTAATTTGTTGTGCGTAAAAAATAGTTCCAGAGGCTAGTCGAATTATTAATGCGCAGTTCTATGACCAGTAATATTCAAAAGTAGAATTTTCACCAATTATAATTCAAAGTGCAACAGTCCGTCCAAAACACAGAACATTTGAAACAAACAGCAACATTTTTTCAACACAGGATGTCCAATGGAAATTCCGTGTGATGTCATAAAGTCTTACTCGGGTTAGACGAGCCATATACATCGATGAGAATGTTTTCATTTTTCCACATAAAGTGTGTCAGTTTCACTGCTAACCAATCTATGGGTTGGATATTCATGTGAATGGATGATAACTGGATTCCAGATTGACTGAAATTTGTTTGTGAACAGATATTTGCATTATTTCATATAAAATAGTAATTTAGAAATAGACAATGACACATTTTTACAGTCGGATTTACGTTAAAACATAATAAGGATCGTTTGAGATATTTTACCGCGTGAAAACGCTGTGATTGGATAATTTTTCTGTCAGTTCGGAGACCGGTTTATGTTCACATTCTTCTTTGAACAGAAGAGAGTTTATTAACTTCAATAAGTTTATACTTAAACCAGTCTTGTCATAGGGTCGTTTCCGTGTTAGAGGTATACCCCTATCCACTGACTCCTTGGGTTAAATCTACTAGCAAAATAAAATCCTTTTTCCATTTTTCAAAGATCATCGCCGTATTGGGTATTTTGATCTTCCATGACTTCTTTTTGAATCCTGGTGTTTGATTTAACTGTCTGCTAGTTAACCAGGTTTCCAATCTATTCCGAAATTCCTAAAGTTTGTCAGTGAATATCATTAACTCATTCCGAATTTTGATCAATACGCACGTTTAATTCCACAATATTCTTATCAAAAAGTTTCCTCACTTTCAATGAGAATGTCCTTTAAATTATGTCCATTGATGTGTATGTCTGAGAAAGACCGTGTGTGTGTGTGTTGTTTTGGATTTTAAACGTAGCTTTAACAACTTTCCAGTCGTATCGATGGGACATCATACCGCAGACATGTAGTATCATGTCCCACCCAGTCACATTATGAGACCAGGCCGACTAGTCCTAACACTATCCCCTTAATGTTGAGCGCCAAAGCGAGGTAGCTGCTAGTACCATTTTTATAAGTCTTTGGTATGTCTCAACCGGGGTTCGAACCCGCGATCTCCAGCATCCGAGGCAGACGCTCTAAAAACTAGGCCACCTGAGCGGTCTTCAGACAATTAATACAATTCCTAAAACAAAACCAAAACAAAAAATTCCTTAACATTTAAGTTTTCTTTATACAAACTTTTCTTAAGTCATAAACCGAACTTAATTTTTTTGAACAGCTGATTTCCATATGAATATCAGTTTTTTATAATGAAGTGTGTAATATCGTTACTATGACTGCTAATAACACGAGTTCATCACGCATGGGAGTAGCAGGCCCACATATGTGGTTTACAGTTATAGTACCGTTGTCAAACTTTGCATCACGAATGATATTACCAGCTGAATAACTAAGAAAGTTTGTTTTAGAGGCTCGGCTGACAGCCATTTGAACTGTTTCTGGCGGGACTTTGTGAGAGGCTCCGATGGGAATTTCGCATGGGAAGGACAGCATTATTTTGATAATTGTTTGCAGCGGGATTGGACATATTATTCAAAAAACAGATTTGTTAAAGAGAATGCTAGTCATTTCCATTTGTATGTCAATAACGCTACGGCTTAGTTAATCACGCTTGTTCCGTTGTAACTAGTAAACAAGGACGGAAAAGTAGTTCCAGTCTCCTTTGAAAGTATGGTTATAAGGGATAACGATAGGATCATTTTCCTATTATTAGTAGAAAATTAATACGTATATAATAAATATCAGTAGCATCTGAGCATTCCTCATGAGTAATATATTGTGTCAAAAGGCGTCGAATAAAAATAAAGTAAATTTTGAACTGGAGAGAGCTTGGAATCGTACTGTGACCGGTAAGCCAACTAATTTTGACTACTCAAGCTTATTTGTCTTTCTGGACCAAGTAAAACTGCTTGTAATTCATATGCTTTGCATCATGTGCATTTTCGCTGTGTCGCAGAATGAATACCTTTCAAAGATCTTTCTAATATTTTTTTCTAATAATTGTTCGTTTTATTTGCTGACATACGTGTTGTTGATAATATCTATTAAGTCTGGGTTATACTGACAACTAAATTTAATCAATACAAACATAATTTTAAACAATAACGAACTCTTCATCCCACATCCCAGGCAATACTATCCGACAACCTTATCAACATCAATGACTATGACACAAATAATTCATTAAGAACTAATTCCACCCCTACTGTGTGCAGTATTCTAAGCTATGGATGGTCCTGGATAGTGTATGTGTGTGTGTCTGTGTCTGTGTCCGTGTGTGTGTCTGTGTGTGTGTCTGGTGTGTGTGTGTGTCTGTGTGTGTCTCTGTGTGTGTGTGTGTGTCTGTGTGTGTAAGGTAACTTTATATATATTTCAGTCATATCGCTACGACGTCTGCAGTGTGGCAGTTTATGCTGATGTCTAGCACTGGGGCATCGTGCCGCAGACATATAGTATGAGGTCCCACTCAGTCACATTATCCTGAAACAATGCCGACCAGTCCTAACACTAACCTCTTAATGTTGAGCACCAAGCGAGGCAGCTGTTAGGGTCCTGAAATTCAGTTGCAATCTATTTCTATTGTTTTTGGTTGAAAGAAGATAAATGCTTGAAGGACTTACTTGCCACCACCATTGCCAGACCACAATATAAAGATTTAACTTTTTTTTTATTAAATTTGTGTTATAACACCATATTATGCAGCTAGCGTTACCATGTTCGTCAGCTTCTAGATCTTCAGAGATCCTTACAAATGGAAGCGTTCCATTCTCAGCAATCGACTGGCCTATATGTATCTACATGACAAACAGATAAATTTATATATATA